>JAKSZP010019358.1:0-17487 GCA_022478985.1 Massospora cicadina | reverse complement strand
TTATTCCCCGTTCCCATAGAATTCTAGGACTTGGCCAAAGAAAGGATTCCGAAAATAAAAATTTAAAAAAATTGTTTTTCTGAACTAGCACCCCACAGTGCTCCAACCAGAAGGATAGGAAAGGGAGGAGCATGGTTTCCAAGCGTCCTCAGAACCTTGTGGACAGTGGGACTCCTGGATGGCTGGATGTCCACGGGTAAATTTTTTTGTAAAAAACTCAGTTTTCCTAGCCTGGGATGGTGAGGCCTTGAGTCCAGCAATATTTAACGTCCCTAAAGTAAAGGCTTCCCCCATCATACCTTAGGTGTGAGGGTGGGCACCTGGGCCCACCAGCCTCCTCTGGATCCCCACGGGCCTTCATGGCAGCATGGGTGTTTGCAGCAACGCTATCAGTAGTTTTGTTAATTTTAGCAGACAGGTTTGCGTTGGCTTTTGCCTTTGCTTTTTGTTTCCCCGATATTGAATGAATTTTTTGCGGTGCAGATGAGTTTGGTGCACCAACCTTGGGTCAAAATTTTTTTCAGGTAGGTTGGAGACCAAGTCAGCTTCAATTGGGAGCTTGGTTGCAAAGGTCAGGTGAGATCAAGTCACCCATCGGATCCTCAGATTGGGTGGCCCATTCAGCATGGGCTTCCCAATCTGATTGGTTGAGGATTCCTAAGTTGCTTCTGCCATGAAGGTTTCAATGTCCTTTTGGCGTTGGGAGTTTGGGATAGAAGAGGCAACTTTAACCACTTCCTTAGCCGCGGGTCACTGCGGGCCTGTTTGGACTTCTTTTGCTCTTGAGGGGAGATAGGCTTTACTAGTAAGTAGCAGCCTTGTGCTCCCCATGGGAAAGCCTCTTTGGTGCTGGTGGTTGGTTCATAGTGCGCCTCCCCGCTGGCCATGGCCGCTGAGGGGTGCTCTTGGAATGTGATGCCCTCCTTGGTGGGGCATGCGTGTGTCTTATGGTTGAACGCGTCACAGTGGGTGCAAATGGGAGGTGCGCTGTCTATGGTTACCCAGAAAGGGTGGGTGGTATGCCCTTCAATATTAATATAAGTGGAGTGTGGGATCTGGGTTAGGTCCTTTGTGATCTCCTCGGTTGGAGTCAGAACTGCAATGGCTTTGCTGGTGCACAGGTGTAGCATCAGCATAAAGCATTGCATCTCTCAAAGGATTGTATTTTGCCATATATGGCGATACCATCTTTCAGGTGCGCTCCAGAATGGCACGCTTGACTGTAGTGGCAAAAAGTTGAATGTGAGGAAAATTTGATTGGATTTTGTCCATCTGGTGCATTTGGTTTTAATGACCCGTTGCCCTTCATGGAGGTTGATCACTATGCGCACTGCAGCAGCTTCATTTGCTGCCTCCTCTTTTCGAAACTGAGGTCCAGCTAACCGCATGACATGGAGTGAGGTACAGCGTACACTGCAGTTAGGAAAAAAGTGTTCACATTCTCACAAAATTTTTCCCATAAAGCTGTTTGTTGGATATCCAGAAACACCTGGACTCCATATTCCACCAACGAGAGTGGTTGAGAGTGCAGCGTGTTGATGTACTGATTACATCGCGCCTGCCAAGTGAGGATTTCTGGGGAAATAGTAACCACCAGTTTTTTATTTTTCTATTCCGCCAGTTTCTCTGGGGCGTTTTCAAACGTTGGAGGTCGCGGGCCTACCACCTGTACCTCTTTCCTTACTTGCCCAACTGTTCCCTGACATGGGCGCAGACTAATCTCCTCTGTGAGATTATCAAACTAGATTCAGACTTGTATTGAATAAGTTGCAAAAGTGATTGCAACTAGAGAGAAAAAAAGTTTCATTCATTTTATACTAACAAATTAGATAATTACCTTGTTACTGAAAATTTAAAATCACCCAGTTCAAGCCCTATCATTAGTATAACCCATAAATCAGTCCATCTCTTTGATTTAAAATTTAAGACACCTGATCTAACCATTATGAACAATGATAATTCTAATCCTGCCCAATCTTCTAATTGATAATTCATACAATTGGTAAAATTTGTGGTTACTCAGATAAACCTAATTTATGAAGAAACTCCACCTGGAGAGATATTGGATCCCATAAAGCTTAAACTCCAACCCTCAGAACGAGGATTATCATACAAAAATTGATTTAAGGGCCAAATCATGCAATTGATTATTTAAATCCAAAAATTTTAATAATATCTGGGCAAATATAAATTAAAAACTCAAGAGTATAAATAAGAAGTCTTATATGAAAGCTAAAAACCTGATTCACACTCTAAATCGAAATAATTAATACCCAATCTGCCTAATCCAACCCTTGATGTTCCTCAAATCAAGGATCTAGCATTTATTCCTTTAAAACTAATCCAATCAACAATAATTACTGGCTTCTCAACTCTTTGCAACTATAATGAGCACACCAATCTCTTTAGGAATTGAGCATCTCTATCTTTAGATAAGCTGATATTATTTGATCTCTTATTTTATTGCTAAAATTTAAATTATATTACTTTTATCTTACCAATATGCAAGAATAGCTCATTTCAATTGTCTAAAACATAATTGTCTCTTTTCAAAAGACACCTATCTCAAAATCTGAACATTTGGAATCTATGAAAGCCTCACATTTGGACTGACTTGATTCTCTAAACACTAATTTGACCGCTATTCAATAATTCTCCCGTTAAACCGCATTTGTTGACAATCAACTTAACCTGCTATCTGACCAAATTACCTGTCAAGACAACCTAATTTAACTATTTTTTGATATGCATTTTAAGAAAAACAACCAATGCTATCTCTTCCTGTTGATAAAAGACTTTATTCAAATAAGCAAATCATTCATTATTGGAAAACTCCACTAGTTTCAGATGCCTCTGGTGTTACTCATCCCCTTGAAACTGATTGAAGAGGTTCCCCCTAGGACAAGGCTTAAGTGGGCTCTTTCAGTATTTTACCCATTTAAGATTAAGCCTTATACTGGGGTAAACCTTGACACTTCTCTTAAGACCAAGTCTCAAGAGTTTAGATCCTCATAGGATGATATCCTATCCAAATTGGAATGAAGTCGTTCCTATCTTAATCTATCAGGTGCTTTGTAGCAACCTTGTTTTAATTTTCCTATATTTATTATTATGATTGATCTGGTATCTCTCTTATTAGTTATCAGAATATCATATTTTATTTATATTAATTAATATTGACCCAATAAATGGGTCTCAAAATATTCTATTAAATATGGATAATTTTTAACTTCAATCTTTTAACTAATTTAATTCATCCTAAATATTGACCTACAAAGCAATCTTCAAAGGCCTGCTTTCTGAAAATGGGTTAAAACACAACAATTACCAAGAAGGACTATACCCCTTGCCACGGATTGATGATGCTTTAGAGTGGTTAAAGGGAGCTCATTACATCTCTGCTTTGGATTTGATCTCTGGGTATTGGCAAATTGAGTTGCCTATGGCGGAACAGGAGAAATGTGCCATAATCACGTCCAAGGCTTTTTCAACAGACTTGTATGCCCCAAGGACTGTGTAACGCCACAGCTACATTCAAAAGGCGATTTACACTATCCTTGGTGATCTTAAGTTCTCATGTGTCATCATATACCTTGACAATATCATTATATTCTTCCATACATTTTCTGAGCGCAATAAACAATTTAAGAGAATGTATTCCGCTGGCTGACCGAGGCCAAAATCAAGATCAAACCCCAAAAGTGTCACTTTTTCAAGGATCAGTTGGAGTACATTGACTTTATGGTTGACGCGACAGAGTTAGAACCTCAACCAGTCAAGGTGGAGGCTATCTGTAAAATGACTATGCCAACCAGTGAGCAGGACATTCTGGTATTTTTGGGATTGGTTGGCTACTACTACCGCTTAATAACCAGCTTTAGTTGTATTGGAGGACCGCTATATGAGTTATAAAAATAGATGCTGTGTTCAAATGGATGAAACTCTATTAACACTCTTTTAACACACTTTGGATGGCATTAATGAATGCCCCAGTGCTCTGATATCCAAATTTCAATAAAGAGTTTATTGTTCAGATGGATGCGTCACTTTCCACCTTTAAGGAAGTTCTATCACAAAAAGATGATGAGGGTGAGGAGCATCCAGGTGCATACTGTAGTTGTAGTTTGAACTGCCACTAACGCAATTACACTTTGACCAATTGGGAGCGCTCAGCAGTGATCTACACATGCAAGAAATTCAGGGTATATTTGCATGGGGTAAAGTTTAAAGTTGTAATAAATCAAATAACATATTCATTTGGGGAAGGTCGACCAGGGGAAAAGAACTTCCAATATAGTGAGAAAACTAATGAAATTCGACAATTAAAGACAACCCAGAGGGTTCAAGGCCCCTCTTGTTGTCTACAGGATCACCAAGATTAAGACGGTAGGGAAGGGGAGTTATGCTGGCTTATTCTTGGATGCAGCATGTGTGAAGGAAAGGATCAACTTTCAGGAACCATATGGGGAACCATGTGGTGATTATCCTTCTGTTACAAGGGGTCATATGTCCAAACAGTCATGCTTGGAAATGTTCCAATATATGGCTGTGGAAGTGATAAATGGCTTCTTGGATTGTTGGCGTTGCTCCTGTGAACGATTCCAGTACCATTGTATGTGTTGTCCATAGTGCTATTGCTACTATTAACGCCCTGAGAGATGGGTAGATAGGAGAGTCCATGTTTATAGCAAACATGTTCCTTGCTAGGCTGAATGGTTGCCCGTTTTCTCGGCGGAAAAGGCGCATGGCCTCTTTCCATACCGCCACTGAAGTTGGGCATTGTTTTAAATGGCGGGTTAGGCTTCCATACTGACCACATATTGCACATGAGGTGTGATTGGCATTTGACCATTCAGCTGTTCAGTATACTCTCCTCATACATCTCCATACATGTTCTCTTATCCTGGGTTGAAGTAGAGGGTGATGTGTGTATCTCCATACTCTTCTTTGAGTCTCCAGGTTTTAGGGTATGTACATATGGTCCAAGTAATCTATCCTGGCTATGGTATTTGGGCTTTTGCTTATTATATTGTCTGTAAATATTTGATCATTAATCTCCTGTCTGTGAATTAGCCTTGGGCGTCCTTGGTGACTTGTTTGGTCATTTATGTGAATCCGCCATGTCGCTCTTCTCATGGCTAGGAGTATTCATTTGAAATGTGCCAGAGTGCCATGTGGTCCTGCAGCTGTGGGATGGGATGCCAGATACTTGATTAATGTGTTCAGGTGATCTGGGTTCTTAATTGGAGTGCACATGTGAAGTTATATCTTGCTGTTCTGGCCCAGTGTGTATCTGGAAGATCTGGGATAGTCACCTGAGCTATCCAGGATCCTAGTATATGGGTTACTTGCTCTACGTAATTAGTAAGCCCCATACCTCCATTCCTTCTAGAGCTAAAAAGGGTTTCGAGGAGTACAGGGGGGTTGTGGTTAACCCATAGCCATCCTTGTAATAGGGCGTGGACTGTGTTGAAGAAGGATGGTGAGAAAGCGATTGCATGGGCCGTGAACCATATTATTGATAGAATCATAGAATTGGCTACCATGACCCTTCTGTTAGACCTGTTTGGTTTATGTAAGGAGGCAATGCGTTTTGTTATTTTGTCCAATAATTGATTTTCCATCATGGAGTTAGCGTAAAATCCTGCTTCCAACCATACTCCCAAGTGACGAACAGGGCCAGCTGTTGGATTGGTGATGAATGGAAGTTTCAGTGAGGTCATTGCTAATTTTCTCCTCTTATGTCTGGTCAGGAGTCTTGATGTTGTATTAGCTTGTTGGCCCTGTGTAGATGGCATCCACTGGGTCTGATATTTCCCCAAGAGTATAATTTCCGTTTTCTCAGTTTTAAGTGATGCGTTACTTATGGCTGAATAGTCTTGTATTATCTTCTCAATAGTGCAAGCGTCCTGATTGTTGGATATTCCCATTAAACAATCATCAGCGAAGGCCATCATTTTGACTGGTGGTTGGTCCTTGACGTTGATTCCTTTGAGCAGTGTGTATGTATTTCGGATTAGGGGGACTAGGCTAAAGTTGTAGAGTAGAGGGCTTAAGGGGTCTCTTTGTTTTAGTCCTCTCTGTGGGATAACTGGGTTGGTTAAGAAGCCTACTCCCCGCACAGCCATGGTTGCAGACTCTGTTTCAGCATCACCTAATTTATGAATCTGTATGGGAGCTTGAATTTTTGAAGGCAGGCCCTAAGATAGGTCCAGTTCGACCTGTCATATGCCTTTTGTTGGTCTAAAAAGACTAGTGCTCCAGAGGTTTTGGACTGGCAGACATTTGCAATTGTGTGGATGTTATCCCATATGGATCTTCTTGGGTCAAATCCATATTGTGATGGAGATATCGCATCAGTTCCAATTTCTTCTAGTCATTTAGCCATAATTTTTGTGAAAATTTTTGTATCTGTGTTGGTTAGGGAAATTGGGCGCCAGTTGGATAGGTCTAGTCTGTCTCCTTTTTTGAACAAAGTGACAGTGTAGGCTTCTTTACCTCCAGGTAGGAAGCATGTTTCCATGATAACTTATTCATTGAAGCTAGAAGAATCTTAGAGATGTTAGTAAAATATCTTATATGAAAACATAGGGAATCCCATCAGGTCCAGGGCATTTCCCTCTTGGTGCACCGCGTACTACTTCCCATAATTCCTCTTGTGATATTAGGTTAATAAAATTGTTATTTCAAACAGCGGTGTCAATATATGCACTTCTAAGGAATTTTTTTGATTTTTTCTGGTTTGACCAGCTCAGATTTATACAATTTCATATAAAACCTGTGCACTTTGGTCGCAACTTCTTTGGGTGTTTCTGCTATGGATTTGTTTGGTTGACAGACCTGTGTACAAGCTATCATATTTTTCCTGGCGTGGAATCGGTGGAAAAAGTAGCTTGAGCAAGTTTCTCCACCTCTTATGTTTTTGCCTTTATATTGGACTCCAACCTGGTGTTGGTGTTCGCGGATCAGGGTGTTTAGTTGAGAAAAAAATCTCCGCCCATTTGCAACCCCCTCCATGGCTGTATCCCATTCTTGGTACATTGTTTTCTAGATGGTCAATTTCAGCCAATGTGTGTTTGATAATGGTTGAAACTGCCCTGTGTCTTCCAGACGATGTGTTTAATTTGTTGAATTGAGAATTTTTCTAAGTTTTCCCAGGTGGTTAGTGGGTACAAGCAAAAAAGTGTTTGAAAATCCCAGGTTGAGGATATTTACTCCATCCAGGATTGAAATTCTGAGTAGGCTAAACTTTATGGGCGTATTCTGCACCATCTGGGTGCTTGGGTACTTGGTTCCGCTGGTTTGTAAGACACCAAAACAAGCCAATGGTCAGAAAATTCGATTTTTGTAGTCTTTAATATTTGAATTTGGTGACAGAAAATTATTGGTGCGATTATTAGGTCTATCTTTGACATAGAGACAAGTGTACCATTGTGTACATGTGGGCGTGTCATTTTTCACAGCAGGGGTAACCTTTTTGGTAGCAGATCATATAGTCCCAGGGTGGCCTTTAGTACTTGTAGTTCCACTTGCCCTTATGGTATCTCCATTGTGTATGGCCATCAGTTTTTCTCTGGGTTAATCCAGCAGTTCAGGTCCTCCATTATGAAAGTATTTGCTGGTAGATTTAGTTGTGTTAGGGCTGTTAAAAATTCTCTTTGGTAATAATCACCGTTTGGGGTGTACACACTGGCTATTGTGTGCACTTTGGTGTACCATGAGAAGGTTACAGCAAGTATGCAGCCATCCAGGAACAAATTTTTATTTTATAAATTTAAAGTTTTGGTTCACACATACTATCACCCCACAGTGGAGCGACCAAAACAATATTGTTGGGAGGAGCATTTTTTCCCATGCCTCGTCCTCTCCCTGTGGACAGTGGGTTTCCTGTACCACCAGGATATTCACAGGTGATTTTGTAGGAGACTCAACTTCTTGGCCCAGGATGTTAAGGCCTTGAGTCCCACTATGTACAGCAT
Organism: Massospora cicadina; assembly: GCA_022478985.1. Taxonomy (NCBI): domain Eukaryota; kingdom Fungi; phylum Entomophthoromycota; class Entomophthoromycetes; order Entomophthorales; family Entomophthoraceae; genus Massospora; species Massospora cicadina. The sequence continues at coordinate 9,508 of JAKSZP010019358.1, read as the reverse complement.
CCCTATCTCTACTGAGACGCCTGATGCGCCTCAGGAGTGGTTAGCAGGGCCCCCCGGCCCTAATCCCTCACTCACATTGCTCTCCACTGCACCTCTGCTGCGGAGAGCATAGCCATGAGTAGGAGTTGGGGTGTATTATGCCCCTTTCATCGCCGCAGTTTTCACTCCTCTCTTGGCTTTGCTTAGTTTCAATATGTTATTGTGGTGCACTTGTGGGTTTTTATTGGCCACATTATTTTCTTGCGCATTCCATTGTTGATTTTCCTTCCTAATTTGGGTTAAATTCCACAATTTCTGGGGGTGCACTGAACCCCCAATTTTGCTGCATTCATTTCTGAATCAGGTTCTGCTGAATTCAATCTGGTCAGATTTGGTGTATGGTTTTCCGCAGGATTTGATTGATTCATGGACTTGAGTTCCTCCATGTCTTCTTGGATCTGCTCCAGCAATATGGTTGATTCCGCTGAGGCCTTTGCCTTGACCACGGCCAGCTTGCAAGCTTGTTTGGCCATTTTTCGTTCTTTTAGGGAGATAAGGTCAATTATTTTTTATTATCCGTGTTCTACCCAGTTGAAGGCTTGTGTAGTATCTGTGATTTTGGCATACTTTGAGTCATCTTTGGCCATTTCCTCCTCACAGAATTCCATTTCTATCAGGTCTTCTTTTATGGGGCAAGCATGAATCTTGTGCCCAAAGGCCTGGTAGTGGTTGCATATGGGGGGTGCGCTTTCCACTGTTGCGCGGAACAGCTGAGATTTTTTTTCATCAATGGTGAAGGATGTGATGTGGGGGATTTTTGAAATATCCTTTACTAAATCCAAACTGGTGAAATTATTGCTATTGCCTTCCCCGTGCTAAAGGTCAGCATCAACTGGAATCATTACATTTCAAATTGTTTAATTTCTCTGTAGGCTTCCAAGCCTTCTCAAAGATATCTTTCAACTACCATGCGCGCCAGTGTGGTCAGAAGATAGTCAAAAATTATGAAAATGTCTTTGTATTCAGTCCAACAGGTGCGTTTGGTCAGGACCAATTGCTGTCCATTGGGAAGGTTGAGTACCACTCTGACCTTCGCTGCTTTGTTCACTTCTTCTGCGGTTTTGAACCCAAGACCTACCCAACCTCTGTGGATAGTATGGGTTGTTAAGTACACTACATGTGGGAAAATTTATGTTGGGCTTTGCCAAGCTTTTCCCACGCTGTCAGTGTTTCTACGCTCAGGAAAACTTGTATCCCGTGTTCCACCAATGACAGTGGTTGCAATTGGGATACTTCCAAATAGCTGCAGTATTTTACCAAAAAATTGACAAAACCCGTGGGAGGCGCCAACTCAGGTTTTTTTTATTTTTGCTGATATTTTTGTTTGTATTTGTGCGCTTGGTACCTTTGGGTGGTGCAGGTCTGGGTCCGCTGCCCTTTACCGCGTTCGCCCAGCTCTTTACCTTATTATCTATACTTATCTCGCCTGGTGTTAATTATCAAATTACGCTATGTGAATCGAATCATATTACTAAAAGTGATAGTAATCAGAAAGAAAAGTTAATAAATCAAATATTCTTACACCGGTTGCAGAACCTCAGAGATCCTGATGGCGTCTAGCCTGATGGGCTCTTAAGCTGCAGGTTTACAACTTTGAAATACTCACAAACCTGGAAAAAACACAAAAACGCTGATTGCTTATCAAGATTCCAACAATTGCAGTTACAGCAGATCTCAGTGATGTGATGTTTGACAAAATGCTCAGCGGGAAATACAATGATGAACCACCACAAGTAATAAAGGTATTAGATGTAGTAAGGGCCAATAAATTCCTAAGGAATGGTGAATTTACATAGGCTGATAGGGGACACTACTGTGAAAAACTCAAGGTCTTTGACTCGCCCAATTATTATAAGCGCCCACTGAGCATTTGATATAGTAAGGTACAAAAGACAAGGAATGTTATGACCGCAGTAATAATGGGAAAGCATGCAATTTGACATGCTCAAAATGAGCTCCTGTTGCCACCAGTGCAAAGTGGAGAGACATTCAAACATAAGACTTCATACCAGTTAATGAAACCTCACTTTGCTTGACATATGTTTTCTATTGAAGTGGTGGGACCTCTGCCACTGGAGCAAACCGGTCCAAGTATATTCTGGTGGCAATTGACCACTTAACCAGGTGATTTGAGGCACAGGCAATAAAAAAACGTGGGGGCAATCACTGTGGTTAAATTTGTGATGGAGTGTATAATCCAGTGACACAATTGTCCTCAGTTCATCCTTACTGATAATGGTACCAACTTCACCTCTCATATTTTACCCAAGCTCAACGAATTTATGTCTATTTGTGAGGTTCTGACTACCCTTATCACCCAGAATCTAATGTTATGGTCAAATGGGTCAACATGACACTGGTGAATATACTCCAGAAGCTAATAATGGATAAACTCTCTTATTGGAGTACCCTCCTTTCCACTGATGTCCTTGCACAAAACATCAGTTATCACTTGGTAATCAGAAAGAGTCCCATCCAGTTATTATATAAGCGGCACAAGCTACACCTGCACTTCTCTATGCCTATGTGGAAGACACCGGCGGAATGGATCCTCAACGCTACTTGAATGACAATAAATATGCTAATTAAGCTGCAAACTGAACCGTACTCATTCAGTTTAGACAAGGAGATAAAGAACCAGGCTGCTGATCAGGTATGCATAGTGGGATAGTTAAGTTAAAGGTGGGTGACCTGGTTCTATTCCATGATTAACATGGGTTTGGGTGAAAGCACAAATTGGCCAGTATCTGGATTAGGCCATTCAAAATAATTGAGATAACTGGTGTGGATGCTTATACCATCAAGGACCCTGCGAGTAGTCAGATCATTAACCAAGTGCACACAAAGTTCCTCTGGGCATATAAGCAATAGGAGACTTATTGTCCAGTCAAGGGGGGTGTAATTTCATAAATTTGATGACTGGATGATAAGCCCTAAGTCATTCCAACAAAATGGGTAGGATCTGCCAAGTTTGATATGAGTTATATTTATTTGAGTGCCTTAAGATGAGGCAATATTGGATTGAAACAGATGGTTATTGGATTGCTTCCAAATGAGGCAATTAGGAGATAGTTATGACTGACAAATAGTTGATAAATAACCTCAAATTAGACAATCGTGAATTTAGTGAATTAGGATTTGGCAACATGAGATATTGCAGAACTAAATTTCTAAGCTGAGGAAATGATATCATCTAAAGGCACTGAGATATAGGCAAGAGAAGATTATGGAATGAGGAAGGTTGCCAATAGTTTAGAGCAAGCGGAACAGCAAAGATCTGCTGTATTTATTATAATAAAATAGAAGAGTGTCATCAAAGCAATCGCTTTATTTATTAAAAGTTTCTTCCTTTGTTTCAAAGATGACAATCATCTTTTCATTTTGTACTATTGCTAAGTGGGCTGAACCTTGCGCAAAACCCCTTTGGAATATCTGTGAGATACTTCTAAATTCATACAGGGGCAATGTTCACATTAGTACTGAAATGTTCCAAAATTATAAAAAATCTAAACAGCATATTTTACAAATGTCTCTTTCCAGAATTGAGCCCTCAAGAATTATGTAAATTTCTCCCTAATGGACCCCTTCCCTTAAATGAGCTAAGTTTATTAAAGGGGCTCAGAAATTGTCTCCTGATGCAACCCTGTCCTTTTATCTAGTGTTGCAACCACAAAGCTCTAGAACAATAGGAAGCCAAAAATCTAGAAGCTGATCATAAGAGATGACCATGGTCCAACCTTCTTATTTAATAAAACATGAAGATCCTGAATGAAGTGGAACTAGGCACCCTATCTACCACAGGGCACTGACACATCCTATAAAAACAAAACTTTTAACTGATAAAATTTTCATATAGTTTATACTATTGGTTTCTTATTTTATTTTGTGTCAGTTTGTATAGTTGTGGTTATAGTTATTGTAACCCAGGGTAGTTACCAACAATCAGACCCTGCAGAAGCAAAAGTGCTTCTCCATTGGGGGTGGAAGGTGAGTAAGTAAGGGCGTACGGCTACCAACCTGAAGGTTCTGGGTTTATTCTCACCCTTTGCACATCGATCAGGGTGTTAGCCAAAGGAAGCTATTGGCGGTTAGTAGGTCTGATAACAAGAAAACCTTACCCATGACATAACCAGAAAAATTTGAGTCCCGATCTGGAGGTGGAAAAACTTTTTTCAATGGAGTTGACCCTGTTCAGGTCTCATGTTAATTCTTTTTTTTGGTAATGCCTGTCCCCTGGTCAGCTTGCCTCAGTTAAATAAAAAGTGCTTCTCCATCGCCTCTCTACAGCCATTCTGATATTAAGTGCTATCCTGAAGAAAATCAAGATTTTGTTCCTTTCTGCATTGGGCACCCAATAACTTTAAGATCTGGCTTTCTCCTTGAGAAAAGCTGAACCGTGACCAGTATGCATTATATTTGATAAATTATTTGATAGCCATGATAAAAGAAGAATTTAGAGTAATTTGTTTAAGCATACAGTGATCTATTTTATACTAGTATTCTGGCAGTGTGCCAAATTCAGGGATCTTACAGAAATGGGGGTTGTTTGGCCTAAATTTACACCTCATTTATCTCCAGTTGAGTTTATAAAGCAGAAATCTCAAACAGGTTCTGCTATTGGCTCATCTTATTGATATATCTTTTTTTTAAATAAAATATCAATAAACCTTTCAATATTCAACTGCAAGTAAATTTTCAAATACCTTTGGCAGCCATGTTATCTGATTTTTGAAATAACTAGACAGAAAAGGCACTTACCCTATCACAATATGTTAAATATGGTTCTATGTATTAACAGTATTCTGGCTGTTGTCTTAGTAATTAACTCATCTAGATTGGAAGCGCAGTCCTATTATTATCAACAGGTTCCATGAAAGATCAGTTCAAAAATTAGCTTGCATGGCACATAACCCCTTTTTGTAATCTCATTCAGTACAGCTTAAAATGCTGTCCTTAAAAGGTTGTTGTAATAAATACTTTAGTGATGATGGGGCAATTATATTTTCATTTTGAAAAGAATTTTTAGAGCAGTTGCCATGCTAGGATTGCAAATATGCTGCAAATCCTTAAGCTAACAAGAATAAAAAGAGGCTATGTAAAATATGAGTTGGATAAGAATAGAGTTCTGAGCGTATTTAAAATATATGTACTTATAGTGTTTGGGGAACTTGATGCCTGAAGCCATACCTTAGTTCTCCTCAATCAGGATTTCTGTTCTCTTATGTCTTAGTAATATAGCAAAAATCCTTTACATAATATTGTTTATGGAGCTCTTTTGCATATTGGGAGTTATTAAAGAATTTGTTGTCAAAAATGAGAAGCTTTATATTAAAATCATCATTGAGAGGCGTTATAATGGCAACGCGGTAAAATTTTTTTTGATTTATCTTACTCTCTATAACAATATGATGCTTAAATTAGAAGGGTATTCAAACAATTCCATTGGTCAGTGAGCCATGAGGGTGGTGATATATGATAATTGTTAGTATTAATTTATTACCTATTTGGTGCATATTGATAATTAGCTAAAGCTCTTACAGATAGTTCCTCAGGATACAGTCACAGATGATATGGGAACATATGATAGTTCTGTGGTCTCAATTTATCACAGGTTCCTGGGCTACAATGGCTATTAGTTACAATGATCCTCCCTTATGAATATCATTATAATGTCCATACTGCGAAATAACTATTTTTTTGGTCATCCATCTGCCCAATGATGGTGAAACAGGACAAGATCACCTATCCAGTAAGTAGAGAGTTCAGGTCATCTTATATATGATTTTTTACAGCCACATTCGTGGTGGTCAGTACTATGGCCTTTGTGGCGTTCAAAAATACATAAATTATCACATGTAGTTTACTCATAGTATCTTACCAATATATAAAACTACCTATTCCATCAGAGGATGTACACTTTCTTAAAAAGGAGGCTTACAACTATAAAAAGCAGGGTTGATAATATATAAATGATTATGTGGTTCAACATCTTATAAGCTAGCAAGGAACTGGGTTAGTAGTGTTCTTACCTCATAGGATTGCTCATAGGGCTTTCTAAATATCAATAATAAAGTTACTTTTTTTATACTGTACACCCTTTTGAGAAATTTGTAAAGTAAGACAAATTTTTAAAGGGTGTTTACTAAATATGTCAGCTTCTGAACCATCTTCAAATAAAAGATACTTATTTTAAGTGAAATTAGAAACCTGGGGCATCCAAGTAGGATGAAAAAGTAATCTTAAAGTAAAGGGGCGTTGTCTTTTGAAATTTTCCTGTAACATATGATTTGATCTTTCTTTTAGTAGTAGACCACAAGTTGAATAAACCATAGCATGTGAAGTCCCATGATTAAAGGTCAAAGAACGTTAACTTATTATGATGAAGGATCCAGAGGGTGCAACCACCTAATATTAAATCTTTTTGGCTAGATCAAATCTTGATTCTTACACTTCAGGTCTTATTTATAAAACTCATTGATAGTTTAAATTATTTTGTTTAGTACGTCTTTCTTAAAATCACTCTTATAAAATGTAGCAGTTCCATATTGCAAATTAGAATCCTAAAGTATAGTCCACTAAGGGTGGTTAGCCAATCAGGTAAAACTGCTTCCACCCCTAGTGCAGGTTTTGAGTTTGAAACCTGTACTGGCTAGAAAACATTCTCAGTGTGGTATATTTGTCCCAAGGTTGACCCACCTCAAATAATAAAAAAATATAATCAACTCAGGAAATGGGTCTCTCATAGGGTAATTAATTTTCATTAACTTGTTTATATAGCATACCATCATATATATGAATGCTCTAGGTCATCTTTTTCAATTTTGCTTAGCTACTTTGCTCTATAATAAAATTATAAAAAATTAACTAGGAAATATAGCTTATCTTTTCTTTGAGCGAAAATTGAAAAAACTAAACACATTAAAGATAGCCCACAAGCTTTCTGATGGAAGGCTTAGAATAATGGATAATAGTAAAGTCATATCTCTGTAATTATTATTATCTCATTAAACTACCATCCTGGTCCTTCATATGCTGCAACCAGTAAAGGGGGACTGTAATGATGGCGGCTGATTATAAAAACTGTTTTTTAGTACTAATGGGACCAATCCTAAAAAGGGGGAGCTTCCATGGATCATTATGTTCATTCACTAAATTAAAGCAGAGAAAAACCCCTATAGAATTATGAAGTGTTGAGCATAAGCATCCATATCAGAATGGAAAGAGAGGTTGGGAATTTTTGTCAAGACCCTGTTGATTCAGGTGGCAGGAAAAGGTGGCCAAGATGGGAGTTGGAGTGTCAGCAGCATGGGGATAAAAGGGATATAAGTGAAAATTGTTTTTGTCAATGAGGCCAGTTTGTGCATTGGCATGACATACTAAGCAAGTTAGTGTTCAAAAAAAATGAAAACTTTGGGACAAAAGTAAATGATTTAATGATTTGGCGGATTTGGGGGTAGTTGGGGTTGAAGAATGCAGAATTTATAACATCAATGCATGCAAAGCTTGCAGCAAATGAGGATTTTTCGATACTTCTTTAGCATAATCAGGGAAATCAAGAAAAATTTAGGTGGTTACCACAAAAAGTAGCTTTAACTCAACATGGATGGCTTATAAAAGGAGTTAGTTAGCAGGGACAGCTGCTGCATTTAAAGCCTTTTTATGAGTAATTTTATAAACTGGAAAGCTGTTGCAAGGATGGAAACGGCAGTAGGGAGCTGAATTGAGGGGATTTGTAAAAAAATTAGTCCAATAAAATTCTGTTTTAATTCTTTAATACCATTCTTCATCATCAATACATCTGATAATCTCAAATGGATGCGACTTGATCCTGTGATGGAACAGCAACAGGAGTTAGTTGGGTGGCAGAGAATGATTAGTCATGCACAATTGACAAGGCAACTCCACTGGAGCTTGATCTGCAATCTGCTCAGGGATAGTTTGAGGAGTCATACTCTTATTGGGTGGCGCCGTGGAAGCTCTCATGGAGATAATTGTGGGGGAGGGAGGATCAAACCCCACTCGGAAAATACAGGATCCACCTTGGGAAGGAGGATTTTTTTGAAGAGGGCTTAGCAGCAGACGCAGGTGCAGCGCGTGATGAGCACTTGAATTTCAAGTGGTATAGCTAAAAATACAAAAAACAGATGGTGCAGCCATTTCTGTTTCATTCCCAGAAGGGATTATTAAGGGCGATTTTGAGTATTGCATGGGGTTATCACGAGGTGGGTGTTGCGATGGAAAGGGCAGATTGTTGCAAAGCTTAAGGCCCCACAAGACAGAAAGCGCCATTGCGAAACCACAAACTGCAACATAATGTCAGCTCTATAGGCAGCCATACCCTCTGTTAGCTTTTGGCAGAGGCTTTTGGAGTAAAGCGAGAGGGCAACCCAGCAAACTGGACCAATAGTGTGGCCTCTCCTGGAAGCTGAGTTTAGATATTCAGGATGGGTGAATTCTTATTAAATAAAGTCAGTTGTGTTACCACCATGGCGTGGTACTCACAAAAGAAGCTGAGGTCAAAGTGCCTCTTTTAAGGCCGATTATCTATAAATTAAGTGGGCTTATAAAATTAGATTGGGGCTTTTCTTTCTTGTAACAATCACTTTAGTTACTACAATTTGATTCAAACAGCAAATTTGGATAATCACACACAGGAAAGATGGGCGACTTTAATAACAAAAATAATACAACATGGGCTAGCATCACGGCAAGCGGTGCGCTTAACGGTGCAACTAAGGGCAAGAAACGCCCTGGAGGGGGACCAGGAACCCAATATGCAAAGAAATCGCAAACTCAGACACCATCTGGGTTTATGGTATTTACTGTAAAGCACGCGCAATACATGTACATTCAATTCAACCAACCCTTATCAAAGGTGGAACATGGGATCAGACTCTTCCTTGGGGATGAGTCACCAACCCTGTGGGAGAAAACATGTGAGGCACAGCCCTCACTTTTCCCTCACGCGGTGTACGTAGCCACCAACAGCATGGGCAACAGCTGGATCAATATTGGTTTCAAAACAGCCGATGAAGCTGATGCCGCAGCAAAAATCTGCGTGGAAATTGCCCTCCCTGAGGGCAAAAAATTGTGCGCACCGCGCGCACCAGATGGAACAAAGCAAAAACTTTGTTCATCTCCTTTGACTCGCTCCCCACCAACCTTCCTTGTAAGGTAATCGAGGAGAAGCTCCGCAAAGGTCTTGTGGCCTATGGAGAAATCCAACAACTTGAATTACAGCGATTTTGCTTAATGCCCAACATGTGCACGGGCAAAGCTATCGCTGTAATCAACCCCTTCCCAGAAGTGGAAGAGGATTTATCCAGAATTCCCCACGCAGCAGAATTTTACTTTGCAGATGGGGGCAAGTCAGCTGCATTCCGAGTTACACCAGAACGCGCACCACCCATTTGCAACCACTGTGGCTCACTGGGCCACAAGGAACATGCATGCCCTGTAAAAGATAGCT
>JAKSZP010019357.1:0-17528 GCA_022478985.1 Massospora cicadina | reverse complement strand
GCAAAATTCCTAAGAAGGTTTAATAAGAGGGCCGATTAAGAAAAGATAAAGTTGAGAAAAGAAAAAAAATAAAAGACATAAAAACATAAAAACATAAAAGCAAAACAAAAACAAAAAAAATACTTAGATAATAGTTCTATTATAACTGATATTTTAGTTTGCACTTGAGGTTGGGGAGGGGATCCAACTTCATACTTGACAGGCATTCAGGCTATCATACTTCAGATTCATCAGCTGGTCTGGCCAAAGTTACCAAATAGAAAAACAACTCCATTCTCATCAGGCATTCAGACCAATGAGAAAAGACCTACATAGGCTAATCAAGAATCTTAGGGCTTATGTTCGAGTCAAGAGGGGGGAAATGTCAGATTCTTGTGGTTGACTCAAAAATAACCTTTAACAACCATCAGATTGGGTGATTACCCTTTCAACGCTTGAGCTAACACCTATCTTTTACCTTAAAGCCTTTTGTAATCATACAATTTGGGCCGTTTATCTCATTGATAACTTGATAAAGTATTTAAGCAGAGTGCTCAGCACGAATATGCTCACATATTTTGGCCAATTTCTGATGCATCAAATCTTGGCAATTGGTCCCAATTATTGGAAACACAATCAACTCAATCATATACAAAATAATTTGGGGACGACCCAAAAACATCTGAAAATCCCGTGTACTTCAAACGAATGAAAAACATAATCAATTTCCCACCTTAGGGCAAAATTTGTATGTCATTCTGCATAATTGGCATGATATCACTTGCATGGACCACCTGAAAGGGGTTACCTAGTGCTATCAAGGAAGAGGCCTGCTGACGTCCTGATTAGGGGTGCGTCATTTACTTCAATTGAGGCCAAAAATTTACAGTTGGTGTGTTTCATCAGCAGTATGACAAAACTGAAATCCAGAAGATCTTAGGACAATTTTCATGCTTTTATCGCAATTTTTGTAACTGAAATCCTCCCAATATTAAGAGTACTTGCCAATGAACCTAAGAAAAGGTTTTGGTCATAGGCCAAACTGAGGTGGTAAAATTAGTTGTTGAAATTTTGTGCTGGAATATGGCCAGGAGATGCCATAGAGGTATAAATACCAGCGCCTGGCCTAATGAACATTTTCTAATAATTAGCTTGCAATAAAAGTCTTATTTATTTTATCCTTTTTTTGGTTTATCTGAATCCTTTCTTTGGAGAAAGTGTTGACAAACTTGAAGGACTGAAACCCCAGTTTGTATTTAATCCTGCCTCAAAAGAAGTTCCCAAATATAAAGGAAAAATTACGCCTGAAATCAACTGAAAGAGTCGAGGCGAATTTAATAGGCCTAGTAAGTTGTTGAACAGTCCTTAAACTGTAAACTACAGGCACTATCGTGGATAAACCATTGGAACTTCAGCCTGAATAGATGTGCAGGATAACAACCTCCAAGCAAGCGATATTCAGATTTTGACACTTCCAAAGAGAAGGCCTAGCTCTTATTCCTCCATGCTTTCTTGATGTTTGGCATAACCCAGGAGTTGGTAAATGACCAGGGGCCACAGTTTACAACCCAGTTCTGGTACTGCCTTCTTAGCTATCTTAAAAATTTAGCTGTGCCAGTCCATGTCATTTCATCATTAACCAGACGGGCAGATAGTGAAGGTCAACTATATCCTCAAAAAGAACCTCCGCTGCTATGCCTCTGCTGCGCAGGATACTGTCTGCCAATCTTTCCCTGGAACAGTTTTTCATATAACAACGTCACTCATTAGTGTAATGGTCAGGTTGAGCTGATTGTTATATTTTGAGTTGATATTTGGATTTCCAAATCTTGAGTTACTCACTTTTAAGATTATTTTGCAGTTTATGTGGGTTTAGTGCTGTACTGTGCTTCTACAAAGCTATTCTTTAAGCTCTTAGGGCTTAAATAATAGTGCGTAGGGCTCTCCCCAGAAGGGCTAGCTTAAGGTTGGGTCTTCTTAATTCTGAACTCAGTTCAGACTTCTTCTTAATTTCCTGACCTCACGTGGGTTTCTCTGGTGGCCTTAGGGCCGCCCTTGCCTTATTTTACCTGGTATCCAACGGTGAACTTAGTTCTTGTATCTGTAACAAAAGTGTTGGACTATAAAATCTTTGATCTGCAGAATCCTCTGGATTTTCACTTATGTGGTTTGTGATGCAGTTATACCATTAGGATTAATTTGTCCGCGATTTTTTGTAAATAAATAATAAAAAGCTAAGTTTGGGGCAAAAATCTTCCATTACCTGTGTCGTCTTTTCTTGCTCTCAAATAACTTTAAATAAAGGTTGAATTGATGAGTTTGAGGAGTCAAACCGCCTACAACAAGGGAACCTCATATCAGACAGTTTTGTGCCAAAATTGATCTGCCACGGCAAGATAGCGGTTGAAACTGAGACGTTTTTGATTGTTACAAATTTGGTGATGGGGTGTTCCCCCTAAGAAACTACCCTGGGTTTAACCCCTAATTTCTTATTGGTCATTGTCCCCAACCCAAAGTTCATGCCACTGAGGAGCAGCTGCAGCGGATACAGAGTACCTAATCTTAATTTAGAAACACTGATGATGGCAATAAGTGATTACAAGTGGTTTTTTAATTGTAAACGCCTTCCCACCCTTTACATCAAGGTGGGGTCACAAGTGATGCTAGATACATAACTCTTGCATTTGAAAGTCCCTTGTGAAAGTTCCGAAGCAAGCGTTACAGTCCTCACATGGTGGTGGAGAATTTAGACAATGGGGATTTACAGTTGGTCTTTCCTATACATTGGAAGCAGCACCCATTCAATCTCTCTTTTGCTCAAAGTTTAAAATCAATGCCATATTTGAATTTTAAAAAAAAATACAAAAAAGCCGCTTAATTGAGCCAAAACCTACCAATGTTAATGCCATTGTCAGACATTTGCCCTCTCAGCTGCAAAGGAGGAAATGACTTGGGTCAAATTCAGATGAAACAAGGAGCTGTCAACTATTTATGAGTTTCTGATGACCCTAGATGCAATTTTAATGATGTTAAAAATCTTGGGGAGATTGGCCAAAAGACCTTGGTCAATTCTCGGTGGAACCCTGTTAATTGGGGTAACACTAGTTTGAAACCTACATGGCCACTAACTGTAAAATTGAACAATCAGATTTAGCTGATCGCTCAACAGACTTTGGGCAACCAGCGGAAGGTACTCCGCCAACCATAACCAAGTCTTTCACAACACTTATGTGGGGGCCATCCCCTTTTATAGGCGTGGTGGAGGCCCCCCAAGGTGAAAGTAAATTCTCTAGCAGTGATTAGATGCGGTACATCAAAACCTTGCCGCATGGGTACATCCTGCCCCAAAATCCCAATTGTCAATTTTCAAAACAATAACTCACATCTCCCACGATCTGATAGGATCGTTCCTCATATTTACTAATTTGGAATGCGTTTCAGCTATTCTGAAACTATCCTTGAATTCCCTCCAACTCTCAAAATCAGTATAATACTAATTGTTGAATATCAAGAAGGGATTGCTTATAGTTTACCCCTGCACTTTAATAAAATCCATAAAGAACCCATTTTTATATAAGTGCTTATATTAAATTTTATTAAAACTCTTTGCAGGATCCAGCGGCGTAGCACCAGTGAGCACAATAAGGCTGGATTCCTACGGCCATTGACACCTGCTGCCCTAGATTGGGGTGGTGGTGTGCCGCCATCTAAAATATTTTGGCCACTGCCAAAGCATGCCTGGGCTGGCTCTGCTAGCACTACTAATGCGATCAGGCATTATGTCCCCATTGTGACTTGACCCACCATCTTTCAAGCTCCCAGTCAGTGCTCTGGAGCCCTTTGGTGCTCCCATGGAGCAATTTGCATTTTGGCCTCTGGGCTGAATATGTGAATCTCTTCCATATGTGAGTGTGTCCATCATTGAGATGGACATGGCGTTGTACAAACCTTCCAGATTTATTGAATTTGCCCATTCAAGGGGTATTTAAATCTTGGCTTCCACTCTGAAAAAGATGCAGAATAAGACAAGCCGCTGTTAGATTTTAAAAAAATCCCCCTCCCCACAGTTCAAACTCAGCTCCTGGATGAGGCCACTTTGGTGGTCCAGTTCTCCAGGTTGCCCTCCCATCACTCCCCCAAACGCCTCTGCCACGCTCACAGAGGGTTTGGCCATTTATAGCGCTGACCCCATGTTTCATTTCATGGTTCCAAATAGGGCTGATTGTTTGGCAGGGCCTTGCGCCTTTGCAACAATCTGCCGATTTTATTGCAATTCCACTTTACAATTCTACCCCCCTGCACTGCGATCAGATCCACCCCTGATCACCATTTATAAACGTAATAATAATGGGCATGCCATTTCCACCTTCTGCTTTGAAATTAACCGCTTAAAGCGCAAGTGCCCTACAGTTTCCACCTCTGCAACTTCCACTACTACTCCCTCTGGCATTGGGTTGGTAGCCATTTTGCCCCAATTTTTTCAAATGGGGCTCAATCCTCCTGCCCCTAATCTTAGCAAATTCTGGTGCCGCTTCCAAGGCGGCAGACAATCAAAGTTTAATTTTTTTAAAAATTGAACAATTTGACCAATTTACGGAACCCTGAGTTAGTGGCTGAGAAAGTCTCAACTGAGCTGCAGTGGTCAACTGTTCACAACCAATCAGCTCCTGCCACCATTCCAATTCCAATTGCTGGCCAGCATTGGCCAAGCTTAATCCATTCAAATGTTTCTACTAGATTAATGATATGGAAGGAGAGTGTCTATAACTCTCCTGTTCCCAGCATGGTAGTGCACGGTGCACAAGGCCAATTCAAGGGAACCAGCCGTTATTTCAAAAGTTACTATAGCCCAGCTGAGGGTGCTGAAGCAATAATAACTTATGTATAAAAGTGCAATCTCAATAACCAAAACCCAACCAAAAGCGACTCAGTGCACAGGGTAGAAGGGATAGGCTCACCAGATTGGAGTGAACCAGGGTGACCCAACAGTGCATGAGAGGATAATTTAATCATATTCAAAATGTAATGATTTTACATAGTGTGAGACCTCCTTGAAGAGCTCTGCGCACAGGATTTTTTGAGGTAACATAAACAAAAATTGGAAAAACGGGGAAAACTTATTGTAAACAGTTGAACAACAAGGAAGGTTGGTTGTGGAAAACATACTTAAAACTTTTTGGGGAAATTTGGAGTCTACCAAAGCAGTCCCAAGCACCAATTCACCAATAGGCAAACACTACCATCCAATTTGGTAGAATACACTGAAACCAACTTCACTCGGGTAATTGATTGAAGTTCAGTCTGACCCAAACGCGTAATTTTATAAATGGAATGGGTTTTATAACCCCGTTTTTCAACTAACCAAATTGAACCATCCACGTTAATTGAATAAGCCATCCATTTTAACTCCTGGGCCGATGCAAGGGGCTGGGCGTTAGGCACCTCACTAGTACCAACCTGGGCATATTTGGCTTGTACCCAACGTCGGTCTACTGTGTGCCTGAGGTCAGGGAGGGCCTGAAGCTTCACATTCTGGGCCTCCTGTCGCCCATCCTTATCTTTGGGGTTGGTCCCCACTATCATGTCATTTAACCATGGCATGATAGTTATTGGTCATTTAATGTCAAGCAAGATTTTACTATGGGGGAGTTATTATTGATTATCCCAATTTGCGCTCCAACCATTTCCATGAAAAACCCAGTTTTGCTAATGATAAGAATTTAAATAAAATGGCAGTTGAGGCCCAGGTGCCCCTAACAACACCCTACTCTACCAGCAACTTTTTGGGTCGACGGAACCCCTTGTAAAAGTTATTCCTATTATAAACTTTCCACTTGATTTTGATGAAGATTCAAATTATAAAATGAGGATCTCGCTTTTGGTGCAAGCCGCGCCTGAATTGATGTGGCAAAAAATTCTATTTTTGACCCCAACTATACTCAATCCACCAGTTTATCAAATTGTTCACTTGGGTGCCTACTCTCATCACTTTCACTGAGAATCAACTTGCTCAATACACTGAGAATAATGGACACCGCCGGCCATATAAAATGAATAAGCCCCACAACTATACCTCCTTATGCCACATGTTGCTGATGCTCCTACACTAATGTTGTCCATCATGGTCCGCCAGCTAAAGCGGGTTATCAAAAAAGTTTCCTAAAGCTTCTTCACCATCTGATATAGCTTCTTAGGCTGATAACTTATGGGCTATATTAGTAATTTTTATAATTATGATAATCCCTTTGTTTGGGTCATTTGCAAATAAAGATGCATGACGGCTCCCAATTTTGGATTGGGCACCACTAGTGCTAATAAAGGAAGCATAACCCAGTCTTCCATGCTTCATAGGTTGTTCCCAATTAAGGGAAAGACTATAGCTTAATAGGACCAGTTGCGAATAAGGGCTCAGAAGAAGTAGATGTGGATACCATTATGGCATTGCAGAAATAATATCACTTGTCACAATACTTGGTAGCTGGAAATATTCCCTTGCTATAAAAAAAGCTATGTGAGTGCCCACAATTGCGCTAATTGCCGAAAATTGGTTGAGGCTTTTCATGTCACCAATCTGGATGCTCCCAGCCCGCTCAGAAAGTATCCGCCATCTTAAGATAAGGTTCCCCTTGGCCCACAAATATGTTGCGCTGGCTAGGTTCCCAATGGAGTGCTCCTTAAGTTTAACAAGGTATGGTAATGTAAGCCTTGAGGAACTACCCTTTCAAGTTTAATTGATAAGTTTTCTGTTTATAACCAGAAAGGAGTGCAAAATAGTAGGATTTTTCTCATAACTGTGGGTGATTTGACCCATGTGGGAGACGAGAGATAGGCAACGGAGTACCCTCTAAAATCGCGCCGCTTCTTTCTCTATTCACCACCCAAGAGTTGGTGGGAAAAAATACAAGGGTTTGTTAGGAGGTGGCAGTGGTCAGAAGCCATCACAAGTGGAAGATTGGTGATGATTGTCCCCAAGAGACTCCCTCCATCACTTCAAGTTCTGCCAATAATACTAAGTTTATATATGCAAAAATAAAGCAATTGATTTAGTATTAAGCTCATAAATTCCCATCTGCTATTTTCCCCATCCTTAGTACTAAATAACTCATCACTGATAGTTATGGGAGTGGTAAAACCTTTCCCTACTTAATGGAGGTGGCCATATGCGCCTGGCTGTTATCGCAACCTGCTATCCATTGAATGAGTTTTCATCATTGCATCAAGCGCAATTGTGGTGGAATAAATATTCTCACAAGTGAATTTGATGCCAATATGACTGGGCAAGTCAGATCCAAGTCTGTATCAGCATATATCTAGAAAGTTCAATATGCTGTAACCAATCTGTAAAAAAATTTAACAGTAGTGTGCTTAGTACCATTTTGTCAATTGAAAAGCTTATAGGGCAGCTGTCCCTAAAGAGGTATCACTGTCACTCCATTTTTTCCCTTTCCAATATTTTAGTTTGTAAAATTTTTAAAAAAAATAGTGAATTTGAGAATTCCGCTGGGTATTAGTGGTGTTGATTTCCAATTTATGAATCTCTGGCTAATACTTGCTGTTGCCCTCATCCTTTTTCACCCATCAATATGGATGGATGTACCTGAGGTAATATGGCTGTTGTTCTGGGCGTTTATCTCCTGGAGTAAACAAGCCATTTTGCAAGTTTTTATTATCATCAGCACGCTTTATGACAATACACAAAATAAAGCCTAGTGCACTTTATCAAACATAAACTCTTAGTAGAATCATTTTTTCAGATATTCCAGCGTTTTCTGGAAATTGTCCGTAGCCCACATTCTTATGTGCCTCCATAACCAGTTCCATTCATTCGCTTGCCTAATATAAGGTACCATTTATTATGAATCTTCTTCTGCAGGGTTCCATCGACACGCTTAGTGCCTTTAAAGCACATTCACATAATGGTCTTCACTTCATCTGTTTCATCATGCCAGGCTTCTTCTATTAACCTAACAAAATCAAATGTTCAATTGTTCTATGGCGCTTATAAGTGGAACACTTGAGCTTGTATAGAACATCAGTGTTAAGGTATTTGTCCACTGCTTGGTGTATGATATCTAAAATTATAGCCCTGGAGTAGTACTTACCAGCGAGTAAAAGGCGTCCGTCATGATCCCTCATGTTCTGCAACCAGTGGAGTGACACGTGATCCATAATGACTAATTTGCATCTAATATAAGTAAGGTCAAAAGTGTTTGACTTCTCAGATCACTGCCAGGCACTATCTCTCAGTGACAAAGTAGCTCTTCTATGCTTTTCTGAGCACATTAGAATCATTCAATTTGGTTGGGCAAACCATATTTACGCAACTGTGCTAGAATCGTGCCAAGACCAATGTCTCTGTTTTGGCATATAAATAAAAAAGTTACTAAAATCTGGGCATGCCAATATTGGCGCCTCTACCAATCTTGCCTTTAACTCCAAGAAAGGCCTGCTCCTGCTCTAGGCCATATTCAAACTCCATTATTTTATTATTGGATATGTGAGGTGAGTAGACAAGTCCACAAATTGTGGAAAAACTATAGTATCCTATCATCATGAGGAACACTTAGATATCCTTCATTATTCTAAGTGGCTCAATAGCCAATATTTCTTGGACCTTCCTTTTTGAGGCTTAATTTTTCTAGGGATGATCTTGTGCCTGAGGAAATCTAACTGCTTCTTGAGGAAGATGCACTTTCTGCATTTTAACTTCAGATTGGATGCTCTCAACCAGGTAAAGGCCTCTGAGAGGAGGTGTAGATGTTCCTGGAATGTCCTGCTGACCAATGTTATGTCGTCAGGATAAATTAACATGCTATTTAACTTGAAATTGCCAAAAATAAATTCCATTGTGAGCTAGAATGTGGTAGGGGCGTTGCAGAGCCCCCATGGCACTTTGTGGTCTTAAACAAACCCTGACTACTGATCAGGTCGCTCTTCTCCTGGTTTTTTGGCAAGAGCTCTATATGCCAGTAGCTGCTGTCCAGATCCATCGCCAAGAAATATTCTAAGCCGCCTAGGCATTTCAGAGCGTCTAAATATACAAAAGCAGGTAAGACTCTTTTTTATCATCTCATTAAAATGCTGGTAGTCCATAGCTAGCAATGGGTTGTGTAATTTTTGCATACAAGCAGCAAAGGTGAGTCCTGAGGACTCTTAGCAGTCTGGCTATTCCTTCTTTGGCTAGTTGGTTCAGCTCTTAAGCTATAACATCATCTTCTGATTTTAAGTATTGGTATGGTTTGGATTTGAATGTTATAGTGGAGCCTGTACACATCTTGTGGACTTCATCCTTGCAGAGTCCATAGTTGTTGGATCTAGTGCTAAAGATGTAACAGAGCTCGTCCAATAGCTCATCCAGCTCCTTCTACTGTTTAGGGGTTGCCTCCTCAAACACAAGCTCATCAAAATCCCATGTGACTTGTACTGTCTCAATGTCCTGGAAGCTGGTCAAATTGGGCAGTGCAATAATTTGCCCTTTTTTGACTTTGATGTATTGAGCTGTAATATTTCCTAAAACGAAAATCAAATCTCCATTATAGTTTGCGACATAAACCCTGTTATAGCTTTAGGTTATTGTTCTTGAATTCTATCCTGACTTTAAGCTTCTTAAATGGTATCCGGTAGAATTTTCATGCTAATTGATAGGGCCATCCAGCGTTAAACCCCTGTTTAAATCTCTTTAGCCTTGGTAGTGCTCAGTTTAATACTTCTTCAACACTAACAGTTGATGGTAACTGCTTCATAACTTTATCAGTAAAGGTGTATTAGATGTGGTTATTAAATTGATCAATTCCACCAAGCATGACTTCTTCTGCAATTTAATTCCTTGTCCATGAATTCCTGTGGAATTTGGTAACTCAAGATGATCGAAGTGCTGGTGGAAATTTAATCTTTGCTCCAAACTCCAGGAGAAATTATATCCCAATTAAAAAGTCATAATGGTCATTATCTAAAACCACTGCCAGTGCTGTTAAGATCATGCGCCCAGATTGTAATTGTAGCGCTAAATAGGCTCCTAGAGCGCGGATAACATCTGATCCAGCAGTTAAGTAGATCAAATTATAATTGATATTGGGCATGAACTTTATTTTATTCTTGAGCTGAAAGAAATATGATATTGACTGGAACCCCGCGTCCAGTACTGCTAAGACTTGCACTTTCAGGATAATAACTTCCACTTCTTTAACACTTTTTCCAAAAAGGTTTCCAGTGGTCAATAAATTAGTAGGAGATTAGTCAAACTGTCTCAAAGCAGCTGAGCTAATAGTATCTTTGATAGTATCATTGACTTCTGGTTACAAATTCTTGAAGGTAGCCACGATTAGCTGTTCTCCTTATTAACTGAATTTATGATTAGAGTATGTTGATTCACCTGCTCTAGTTATGTTTTGCTCATTATAAATCAATCAATGCGGTGGACTCTTAGTCTAGAAGGCACAGCCACCGCTCTATGTACCATAAGATGTGGTATTCTGCACTGTCTAGATCTTCATCCTCATGTTTGTATTCAACCTCAGTGTGATGATCCACACAGTTTAAAGCGTTGAAAGTACCTCTTTAGAGGGTGTCTTTATTTTTATTGACAATTAAATGGAAACTATTGATAGAAGTGCCCAGTTTAATTGCACTTATTGCAGGTTAACTGTCAATGATGCAAGAGCTCTGGTTGTTTATACTCTTATCATTTGGTTTGTCGCCCTTATCATTAGCAACCTAGATGGCCTTGCTAAATTTTTGATAGTATTCTTGTTGCATTGTATTTTGCTTTATATTTTCATTGTACTTCAATCAAAGCTTCTTAAGAACCTTTAAAGACGTAGCGCTTCTTACTGCTAGAGTCATATGCATCTTTAAAGAATGATGTATCATAAATAAACTCTGAAGAGCAGTTTTTGAAGTAGGTAAGTCCATAATTTCTGTAGTCTACAATTGTTGAGCCTTAAGATAGTAGTAAGAGGCATAGTTCAATAACGCCTCATTATTGCCCATTTTTCTTAAGAAGAAACTTTTGCTTAAAGTTTGGGCGCTTGATCACTACAAGACTCCAAAGAGTAGATACTCTTTACTTCAGTCTAAGATAGTTTAGGTCATAGGCTCACATTAAGGATCTCCTGAGCCTAGCCACTCATATACCCTTTCATTTGGTGTGTCTTTAATCAATTGTTAGCGCCATCCATGCTGTTCTCATATTTGGAGGAAACCTGCAACACTTTCCTCTCCAGATGCGTACATGGCTTTAAAGTAAGCTTTGAAGTTGGATCTTCTTCAATAGGGTTGGATTACATCCTGGTCAATTGTAAGGCAGTCATGGCTTGTTATGTAGCAGTCAGCTAAGTGTCCAAGACGAGGTCTCAATATAAGTTACAGGTTTAGGGAGGTAGTTCTGGTTTAGTATGCAGCTGAGTCTTCAGATCATGTATACTTTTATTTATAGCAAACATCATGTTGGTGTGTTTATTTCTAAAGTGTTGACTATATTTGTAGTTTACATTAAGTTACTAAAATAAAAGTTTTTGGAATGTAAACTACTATATTTTATCAATTGAGAAATAGCCAATTTATAATGATTCAGCACTCTTGAGAAATAATTCCAGCTTTTGACAGGGCATAACTCACAAGAGCCATGTTTGAGCTCATCATAATGCCTCAAAACCAGAATGTCGATTACCTGAGTTGAAAAAAGGAGGAAATCAACTCTCAACAATCTATTACAACTAATCTATATATAAATCTTACTTTAAGCGTCAAAACGCTTTGATACATCGATCTGACCCTCTCACCAACTAACCAAGTTGAAACAGTGAAAATTGACTTCAAACAACTCATTTCAAATTAAATTCGCGTCTCATTTTATAAGTGTTGAAAACATTTAAATCAAATGTCCTGACTATCATGCCAACTAATTCATAATGATGAATAATCGACTTTAAGTAAAACTTTTTCTGCCCCAGACCAAACCCAAAATCTATACAATTGTTATTTACCTAATATATTGAAAAACACATTTTACCAATCCAAATCAATCTTAATTAGAAATAGGATAGCTACAAGTAAAAGATCAATTTAAAATCAGGATTAGTATGAATTTCAAAGTATGAGACAAACCTAGAAAAAGTTTGTCACATAGCTTAATTCCAAGGAGTGAGACAAACCTGGAAAAAGCTTGTCAAGTCACATATATAACCAAAAATTAAACCCAATACATTTTTCTCAATTTGGTCTAAGATTTTATTATTAAGTTTCAATTTTATTTTTAGTTTGAAGAAGATTGACTGGAGTTAGAAAGGCATGCAGACACCTCTTATAGGGAAAAGAAGACTAGTAGAAGGGATGAGCTAGTTAGGGCAATCTGGGGCCTCCACGTGGTGCAACAAGAAAATCCTGTGGAAACATGGGTGAGTTTCTAACACCAGAATTCTAAGAGGCACGTTGGGCTGACCTGTAGTGGATAAAAGAATTGCGGGATGGTAGTAATAACTGTGCTGACATGTTCTTGTGGGTGTCTACCACTCCCTGAGGGGAAAATATGGACAGGAAGGGGGTACAAGTTGGGCAAGGTGCTTGTCAAACAGCCTCCCCACGAGCTGGGGTTGCGCATGTGTGGACCCAGGACAAGGGAGGGGAAATCTTGGTTGGCTGCTCTTTAGTGCACCTGCCTAGAATAAATGCTGTGGTTTGCCAATTTGGCCTGAAGCTTGATTAGCTTTGGTTTGGTCACATGAGCTGGCTGGTGGCAAAACGGATAATGCAATAAAGTGATAGCAGATCTGAAAGGACTCCAAGGCTTTCTGGACAAAAAGGGGCTGAAGAGCATAAATCCACTAAAAAAGCAGGTGACAAAGGGGAGGGCTTCGGCTTCTCCCCCTCAGGGGCCTTAAACCTGGGGTCATTGGGTCTTGTCCCCCATAAGGGGATGAGAAGCATATTGCCTGCCCTGTCTGGTGCAGATGAGCTTCCCAGTACTTAAACATGGCGGGCATATGTCAGTTTAGGGGGTAGCGTGATCTACTCCCAATTGCGGTCATGTCCACATTTTTAAGTGGTACTTAGATTTGTGAAGTACTAGTGTGGTGGGGGCAGTACTCCAGGTCTTCATCCCACATTAGTTTCCTGCACTAGAAGCCCTTGGGGCTTTTAAAACTCAAAGACTAGTAAAAGGATATAAAGCAACCTGAACTGTTTGTTGCTCACGTCTTTAAACGTGAGAACCTAATTTCTATAATATTAAATATAATTTGTGTGACCACGATTTTTACAGTGAAGCTACAAGCGCTCTTTATAAACATTAAGAGCACAGATGTTGATATGACATAAGTAAATATTCCACCCATCCAAATAAGGTCTGTCAGCTGAAGCCCCAGGCGCAAGGATATCAAAAAACTGTACTTTGCTTTAGTTACATAACGCCCTTTAATTAATTGAAAACTTTTCAAAAATAATATTCCATGTATTATTTTTCTAGTTTAGTAGGTGGTACCCAAAATATAATGGTAAATAGTTCATAATCTATATTTTTAGAAGCTAAAAATATGAGATCAGGAACTTATTATTGGAAAAATCTTCAAGCATTTATAAGATAGTATCTATACTAGATAGCAATTGGGGATTCTGCAAAATTATGTTTACTTCTGTCAAACAGAATTTGATCGCTGCAAAGATTGGGTTTGAACCTCAATCTTTGGGGTTTTTTGTCAAGCAACATTTGATCACATAAGTTGGGTTTTAGCCCCAATACTGTGAGGTCTTGAATATAGTCAAGATTGTCCCTGTTAATAGTTTAGCGTTATCTTTAGATCCGGTTAAATACCAACATCAGTGTACTCAAATCTTTAAATTGGTTCAGAATCCCAAAAAAACTTCCCCCTCTAGATCTTGGCGCAGGTGGAAAAAAGACTGGAGAAATTGGTTATGTACTCAAAATATCACAAATCCCTTAGTGACCTCCAAAATAGTTTATTCTTTCCTCATTTATAAGACACTTTTTGGCCCTGACCAATTGGTGTCTAATTTGTTATCATGACCACCAGTCAAGAGTAATAGTAATGACTAAATTACATAGCTTAAAGGTATTCAGATAGACATGCTTATCATTAAATTGATCGTCTTTTCTGGTAGTGGTAGCAGAAAAAAATTTATAAGCCAGTCCCTGAAGTCAGATAATCCCATTAAATACTTCTCATAGTGACTTCAGGGCTTTGGGGAAGCTTGATATAACATGTTCTGCACTTTAAAGGCAGCTGAGGATTCCTTCAATACAAAGCTTGGAAGGGAGATTTTGAAAATTTGATGATAACTTATTTTATACTTATGGATTGCACTAAGTAAATATTGTGGTCAATGTAGAGGATCAGTTGTGGCTATTTTCTGGAGGGTTTGGTTGATTTACTTACACGCTCTACCATTGCATTGGTTGCAGGTGGTAAATAGTAGAAAATGCCTGAGTGAATCCCATTAGATTGGGTAATTAGTTCACCAGCAATGATGAAAAATTCTAACCATTATCAGAGATAGTTATGTTAGGGCTCATGTTGTGCGATAGTCTGATTATATAAGAAATAGTGGTAGCTTTTGCCAAAGCGGAGGGTATAAGTATATAGCCTCAATTCACTGGGTAGAGATAAACATCCAGAATGAGGAATTAATGACCATCAGGTGCTCAATGGAGTGGTTCCACAATGTCAATAAATATAGTGTGGAAGGGTTCACAGGGGGGACCACTGGGTGTTGAGGTTGTGTTTAAGGTCTGGATTGACTTTTACATACCAGACAGGACACTAATACATCTATAATTGAGATTAGCATTCTTTACCAGAAACATTGAGTCTTGAGCCACTGGGTAGTTTTAAATTCTTCAGTAGATAACTTGCAGATGTTCCTCTAATATAACGTCTGTGAAATAAAAAAAATCACGTGTAGGGTAGCCATTTTTGTGACACTATTTTGTACAGGTTAATGTTTTTATACTGGATATTTGCTGAACTTTTCGCTAATTCTTTTAAATAGTCAGGTACTCATTTTTCCATAAAAGGCAGCTGAGTTAGAAGATCATAGAGTAAATCTTCTTAAGGTTCAGTTAAAGTTAATATAGGTAACCTGGATAAATAATCCACATTTTGATGTGTGGGCCCTGGGCAATGAATAATGGAAAAACTGTAGCTTTGAAGCTTTAAAGTTAATCAGGCTAATCTCCCATTAGAATCCTTCATCTGTTGAAGCTTCGCAATGAAGGATGGTCAGAGATTATGGTAAAATGGTTCCCATATAGTTATGGTCAAAATGCTTAATAGCCAGTAGTACTGCCAAACATTCTCATTCTGTAGAGCTATATTTGCATTCAGCTTTTAACAAGTTTTTTCTATAATAAGCAATCGGATGATCCATTAAGTTTTATCATGCTGGAATGTATAGCTCTTATATAGCTATTTTGCTAGCATCAATAAAAAGTAAAAATGGTTTGCTATAATTGGGATGCACAAGTACTGGAGAGTGGGAGAGAGCTATGCATAATAGGGTAAAACTGTTGTGGCTCCTCTTTCCACTGGATTGGTATTCCTTTCTTCAACAAGTATACTAAAGGCTTTGAGTTGTTGGTAAAGTGTGGGATAAACTGGCAATAATATCCTAACATCCTTAAAAATACCTGCACATCATGTAGGAATTTAGGGGGGAAATATTAGAAATGGCTATAACCTTGTTGCCCATCAGGATAATCTGTATATACTTACCTTATGGCCCAAAAATTCCATTTCATTATAAAAAGGAACATTTAGACGGCTTTACTTTAAAAATTTTAGCGTATTTGCTGAAAACCACCCTTAGATGTGTTAAGTGAATGGTAAAAGTTTGTGAGAAAATGGTGATATCGTCAATATATACTAACATACAAGAGCATTTTAAATCTCCTAATACCCTTTCCATGGCTCTTTAGAAGGTAGCAGGGGCGTTGCATTATCCTGCGGCATTTGAGTATGTTTGAAAAATCCCTCACTCAAAATGGGACGCATTTTTCACAGCCTTCAGGGGCAAATCAATTTTTCAGTACCCACTGGTGAGATCCATTGCCAAAAATATAATGAGATCCTGACATTAAGCGTAAAGAATCTTTTATAAAAGATAAAGGATAACTGTATTTTTACGTTATAGAATTAGTCAATAATTATCAATAAAAACTCATTGTCCACTTCCTTAAAAAATTAGTAAAAGCGGTGAAGCCTGTGGGCTTCTGGATGGTACAAGTAACCCAGCTTCTGACTGTTGCTTTAGTTCAAGAGCTACTTGAGCTTCTTCAACTTTAGATTCTCTGTAAACTTAATATTTAAATGGAGGGTGGTCTTTTATTTAACTTTGTGAATTACTCCCAATATCTTCCCATAATCACCTGGTCTTGATTAGAAGATATCATTATCTTCCTCAAGGAGGGTTTCTACGTTATGGCTTTCGTTAGGAGTGTGTTTGCTTCAATCTTAATTTCAACCAGAGTTATTGTGGGTAAGTGATCAATTTATTAAATTTTGTAGCGAACCAAATTTGCTTACATTGTTGAAAATGTCTATAGACATAGTTTCACATAGGCGATGAGGCATGTTGAGGAACTTGGAGGGTCTGATTTGTTAAATTTCCTAAATAAAAAAGAAATAAATTTCCAATAGATGTGGTCTAAAACTTTAGGACAGGTCAACGCTTCTTTGATAGAATGGTTAGGGCGTCCTTATAGTTCTAAAATTTGATCAGGTGGAATGTATATCTTGATTCCTGAATCCTTGATAACTTGAGAGCCAAGTGTTATATTAATTGGATGTGGGCATATACAGTCATCCCGTCTTCAGCA
The DNA here is from genome assembly GCA_022478985.1 of Massospora cicadina. Classification (NCBI taxonomy): domain Eukaryota; kingdom Fungi; phylum Entomophthoromycota; class Entomophthoromycetes; order Entomophthorales; family Entomophthoraceae; genus Massospora; species Massospora cicadina. The sequence continues at coordinate 721 of JAKSZP010019357.1, read as the reverse complement.
TCTACAGCCTCATGTGTTGACTTAGTTTTGCCATCCAAGTTTTGGTACTCTATTTTGCAAATAGCGGTGAGATATTTGATGAGGCGTGTTCATTTTAAGAGATCTTTATTTTTTATCAAGATTAAACATTAAAGGTATCTGATAACCTAAGAGAGAGGTGTTTTTTCTTATGATTTATGATTCAGATGAATTCACTCAATAATTTTACTTGGTATGAAAAACATGATTACTTTTTTCTAATATGGTCGCGGGAGTGATAATCAACAGTCTTATGAATTGGAGGGGTAAGGGAGAATATTACCATATCACTTTAGTATACTGATTCCTGGCTGTCCCATATTTAGCTTTGTCAATAAAATCTGGAGCCATTTTTACTTTTTAAATAAGTTGGGAGTATATAACGTTAATTGGAGAACCAGTATCAATTATAACCAGGACTTCAACCTTATAAACGACAAGTTCTCTTCATATCACCAAAGGTCCAAATTGAGAATAAACTGCTAATAAACTACAAGTAAAGATGTGAGCGATGTGAGCAGAAGAGTTTATTCTGACAGGCTCAAGGATTGTAATTTTGTTTGAAAGTTTTGTTAGTTAATGCTTGACTCTTGCTAGAAGAACTGAATCTAATGGTGTTATTGGGTAATTGACCGTTATATGAATAGGACAGCTTAAGGTTTCTATTGCTTTGGATGGTGAGCGTCACATTAATTTTGTTAGG
>JAKSZP010019356.1:0-17587 GCA_022478985.1 Massospora cicadina | reverse complement strand
TAAGTATCTAAAGCATTGGATTAAGGAAAAAATAAAAAAGTTCCCAAAGGACTGATGAACCATTAAGTTGGTCATGTCCTGATTATTAGATCAAGTCCAAAAAAGGGCCTCTGAATCGATCTAGATGTTTAGTCCAAAAAAGGACCTCTGAACCATGGAAAACTGGTAGGTTTAAGTACCCAGGACCCAGTTTGGGGGAAAAGATGGACCTCTGAAAGAAACAAGGTCAAGTCTAATAGGAAAAAAGAATAAAGATAAAAAATTGATAAAAAAATTGGAAAAAAATTAAAAAATGCATAGATAAAAAAAGCCAAATATTTTGAGATTTTTTATTGATTGTCCTCAGTACAGGGATGATTCTGCCTATGTCGCCTCTTGGGGGAGGGAGGATGGATCGCGGTAGGAATAAACAGCCTGTCAAAATTGATATGTGATTGGATGCTTGCGAGGGCAAAACCTACACAAAATCACATTCATTGAGTGGATGCTGAGCCCTGAGAAAAAGTGACTAGGGGAAGGGAAATTGAAATGTCAGAAGATGCCAATTGCAAAACCCCAGAGCGGGGAGAAAAGCAGCAATAAAGAAAGAGGCAATCAGAAAATAACCCTGAGTAATCCTGATATGGCACCGGAGCTGGAAGATTTGTCTTGAGCGCCTGCTGACGGGCTTCATCAAGGACACCAGACATGTGGGCCAGCAATGAAGAAGGAATACTCGACGGGGTTGCTGAATCATGCACCCTATCAACGCCATCAGTGGAAGATACCGATGGGAAGCTCCTGAGAAGAGATAGTTGTGCAGAGAGCGGATTGCATCCTGCAAGAGGCGACTATGGGCTTCATGGAAGCTAAAGCTGAATGACTGGTGGAAACCAGGTGAGGCTGGAAGCTTTGTAGACCAACTTTGAAGAACTTGGCCAGCAAAGCGAAGAGAATAAGTGGCAGTATCCTGATCCAGAAGGTTTTCAAGATCAGAGGGATTCAGTGCTAATGTCAAAGCCTTGGTGACTTAGGCAAGAGTTCAGTGTAGGGGAGCTCAAAGTGTATGCTGTTACCAATTGAGAGCTCAGAAACCAGTACAGCAGGTTTTTAAAATTGACCAAGTTGGAAAAGGAACTCAGGGAGCAGGTCAAACCTGGCCAGGAATGAACGATCCAGAGCAACTGGCATAATCTCCAGAGAATCTATGATGATGTTTGGAGCATCAGCAAAAGGAGCCTAATCTAGAAGGGTTTCAAAATCCAACTCTGGAATTGACTGCAAGGGAAGAGTCAGCTGAGAGTTGTTCAAAACAATGACCAGTCTGGTTTCAGAGGGATTAGTTACCATTGCCAGTAATTTGATGGAAGGACTAGCTGCTGGTGCCAGACTAGGCATATGAGTTCTAGAAGGACCATAAAAGAGGTTCCGTTGAGCATCCTGACTCATCTGCTGGAAGAGATGGAGGTCTGGATCAGACATACTATTGAGGTTCTGCTGGTAGCAAGATTTGGAATTTGACATATGAGATGGACGAGAGGGGGGATGTCAGACTTATATAAAAGTTGACATTATGCACTCTATAATCCATTAGGCTCCAATTTCAGGGAAACTAATCTCAAAATTAATGAGATAGGCTTTCCAAGGGAAGAATTAGGAATGACTTACAGTCAAGAGGTTATGAGCGAAATAACAAGGGCTAATAAGAAATAAGTATTCTTAATTAAGCTGTGAAAAAAACATCAATGGCAAGAGTCTCCTGTCTAGGATGAGGAGAAAATCAAGAAATCAAGGATGCCTGACCAAGAATCCTGAATATGACAGAGGGTCATATACCCTGATGGGGGAAAACTGGATCCTGGACTAATATCATCATGAGTAAATCGATTAGCCCAGCATGACAGAAGGTCATGGGGACCGCGCTCTTAGAAGGCGGTATTGAGGAGGAAGAGGAAGAACGCCGTATGTTGAAGGTCATCCCAAGCAGCGTTGAGTATTAATGAGTGTACTCCGCTTGAACCAATGAAGTATTTGACCAAGTGTCTGAAGCAGTGTTCTCATGCCCCAATCCTTTTCTCACTGGAAATCTAGGCAAGAGGGGGTGATGTGTTGGGATTTTTGCCCATATTCCCAGCCTGCTAGATTACCTGGTATTGCTAGGGGAAAATTCCCTAAGGCGAAGTGAATTGGAAATCAGTTGGTCCAAATCTCAGAGGAACTACGTTTGGGGGATTTTGGGATATTCACCTGGTTGTATTCATTTGGGATCAATCTGGATGAATACCTAAGATCTCATTGGGTGGAGTGGCCAATGAAATAGGGGCATCTGATAGTGATTAACTATCAGGTGTACCAATTGGGATTGGTCAGGTTTCATCACTGACTGATTGGGAATGAATAGTGAAGTTTCAAGGCGAGTGATGCCACCTACAACTAGAGAATCGATTGGTTGGTGAAGCGACCTGCCATAATGGGTATTAAGTCCCATTACCTAAGCAGGTCGCTAGCCAATTATGGTTGGTTCACTTAGATCGAGAGGAAAATGTTAGGTACACGTTTTCTGACTCTTTCCATTTGAGGTTTCAAGGATGTCCAACGACAGAATCCTAGCCAGGATGGGGAAGACCATCGCTGCTGAGATGAGGAAGGGTGATTCAATGCCAATGGCTGCCATTTCATTAAAGAGGTGTTAACTGAGGGTTAGACAGCTGAATCCCCTACTATATAATTCCCTAGGATTTACTATAATAAAAAAAACCCTTAGAAAACTCTAGTTTTTAAAATAACAATTACTTTATAGTAATATTATCAATTCAGTGTATAGTTAGACTATCAGCTTCTAATGTGTCATTCTATCTCAAGGATATTATTTCAGAAGGCAATAATTGGAAGACTCTCAGAGAGAGGAGTAGAGATCTGAGTGGGGATCTAGAGATGAAGGAACCACAATCAGGGATAGCTGCTGACTGTGTGTTGGGCTGAGAGAGACTGTCACCAGGGTATCTTAATGAAGATCAGGTGGACAAGAATATAGGGAACAAATCCCTACAAGTATGACTTACAGAGTATTTAATTGGAAGTACCAACCAAAACGGTGGGCCTAATAATAGTTTAATCTCAACTATGGATAATACTCTCCATACTATTATCAATTAATACATTCTATACAACGCAATAAAGTACACAAGGAAATCAAACCTGTGCAGTAAAAAGGTTACTGAGTTGACAGCCAATAATCAACCAAGAGTAAATTTTTACAGCAACCATCCATCCTTTTTCACTGGGACACCCACCTTGCCATTCCCCATACCATTGTCTGCTCCATACCAGAACACCCATTATGGCATGCATTAAAAATGGATGTTCAATTCTCCCCTTGTGCTTTGGACTTGATCACTCAATTTGCAATTGCACAAATTCTGCCGTTGCTGCAGCTTCCATTGCTCCTCCCTCCAGTGTCAGTCCCACCACCAAACCTGCGTCAGTTTTTGAGCGTGGTTCAATCATTTCCCCCTTCCCACACCAACTGTGGCCTCATCTTCTGCTGGGACAGCAATAACATTTGAACAAATAAATCAGTTTCAGATTGGGCTGTAGCTCAACCCTCAGTTGACCACCCTTGGGCAAAGGTTTTTGGGCCTACTGCTCCTGTCCCCAGCCAATCAGCTCCCATTTCCAGCCTAGATATCCCCATCTCAACCCATTTTACATTTATCAAATGGGTAAATGATTCTGAGGTGGACTATCTAGAAACCCTGACTTTTATTAGCCTGAATTCTTTTCTAACCCACCCAGATTTGACTCCTCATTACTGATTACACCCTCATAAGGGCTTTCCCATTCAAAAATGTTAAATTAGATGGCCTTTGAGGAAGCCACTTCCCTCTTTAATGTTCCTTACTACCAAGCCCTCCATGTGGCTATTGAGCTGCTGGTCAATGGAATTTCTTGTCTAGACTTCCCACCTAACTCCCCTAAAAAAGCATAGGAACTGATTGAGGATATTGCATTCGCTGCAGACTGTTCATTTATTGATCCTGAAAAACTCTCAATTTTTAACCTGGTTTATACCAAACCTGTCAACAAATTGAGAACTTTTGTGTGTGCTGGACTTAATCAGGCATGCAGAATTTCAACTTGCCAGTATATTGAGGTTATGCATACTGCTGGCCTCATCAATGAGGATTATCCTCATCTTGACAGCCTTCAACCCCATGCTTCTGAAGCCCCAACTCTGATTCCGTTCACCCTCACTCACTTTGTCTGATTCATTCTGGATGGAGATCCCTTTGACCCCCTCCCCATTTGATATGGTGTCTTGGGCTATTATTCAAGGTGTCATATCAGGTTATTTGCTAATACTAATCCTTTTTTGGCCTACACAAATAAATATGCATGAATATCCCCCCTTTTTGGTTGATCCCCACTAGTGATAAAAAAGATGAAACATTGGTTTTATATATTTTATACATAACTAGAATTAGACAGCCAACACTACTAATAAACTAATTTATATATATTCAGCTATCTAGATGATTTTTCAAACTAATGAAGGTATAATCTTATTAAATTAACTCTAAAAAGTTTCATGTTATTTAATGATATGAAATTTTAGCTTGTTTTATAGAGATAGTAATATCAATATTAAAAAATTTTAATGTACAACATAAAACTGATTAATAGAATTTCATATTATATAAGGTAAAGAAAAAAGAGGTGTGATAGCATATCAGGTTGATTCCTGATACCACACTGGGTCAGGCTCTGATCAAACAGGTTTGAAACCAGCACAGGCTAGAAAAAAACATGGTGCAGTATTTTTCCCAAGGTTAACCCACCTTGTTTTATTTTTAAGGTTAAGAAAAAGAGATAATTCCTATTATAAGACATATACATATAGATTTTGTCTGCATGTCTAGTTTCTAATTTGTTATAATTTACCACACATAATAAAACATTTTAAAATATGTAATTCATTACTATATAAGCAAATGGATTTTATTATATATATGCTGAAACTATCATAAAAATGTAAGGCATACCGGCCTACATAAATAATTCTGCTGTTAGCTAACTGCAAACTTTTACTTTTCAGATAATTAAGTTATAGTTTGTTGTATGTCCTGTCAATCTATCTCCTACAATCTAATTATCACTTTTCTTAATAACTCTAATTAGAGTTCTAATCTAATTTAAGTTTTTGATAGATATAGGCAGAAAAATTCAATCAATAAAGATTCTAGATAAGAAAATTATAGGAAAATAGCTTTTAAAATTTATGAGTTATCAAACTAAATACTAAAGATTATTACTAATTTGCTTTTATGTTTATACAAGTACATGCAGTTTAACCTAACAATTTTTGAAAGAACTGGACCTCTCACAAGATATAGTAGTGGAAGTGCAGGATAGTGTATCAGCTTTTTCAACCACCACCATTTTATTTAATATGGAGCAGTGGATCAGGCAACACCATGTGCTTGTAAAGGTCCATACACAAAAGATAGACACATGGTTTCTATTACTTCAGCTCATTATGTACAAATGATGAATAACTTTCTTGTACATGAGATTATTAGATATGGAATTGCAATTATTAGGTTTCAAAAAGATTGTGCTTATACCATACTGCAAGTATGATAATAGCATGATACACATAATGCTTTTTAGGCATGTATTTTCAAGAAAAGGCAGCCTTTATCGGTCTTCTCACTCACCAGATATGATATATGATTACTTTCTTTTTCAGCGCTACCTTGAATCAAAAAGTTACAATTAAATAAAAACTATTGCTGATTTAAAGTAAATATTTGCAACAATATAGTGACATTACCTATTATTTTTTGTGAGGATGGTGACAAATATAAAGGCAAGTTTTAAAAGTGTACAACTTAGTGAATGTCATCTATTAGAAAACTTTTTATAATTATATAAGTAAATTTTATTTGAGGTGGGCTGACCTGAGGACAATACCTCACCAATGAGGGGAAGTGAAGAAAATGGGAAAAGAGGATAAAAACTGGAAAACCTCCATGCATGGTGTATGATAGGCCAGGAACTCCATGGACCGCCTTTGCTATTTGCTATCTCAGTTTGGGGCATTGGTGCGCAATGCCAACACAGTCATAATAGTCCCCTACCCAAAGTTCCTGTACCGGAATCAAACTTGGGGAGGCAGCGGCAGAGGTCCCTATTCTACCACTGGGGTATCCTCCCCTTTATAATTATATAAGTAAAGTGCTAAAATTCAAGTACTAAAATGGTATTATTACATGTAATTATTAAGAAGGTTATTCCTTTCATCATAATTAAATAGTTTATTTATATATTGTTTTATTATTGTTGGGTTTTTATGCTAATCCCTGCATATATATACTGATTTTTAGCTATCATTTTATTAATTCTTTAAATGGTATAACTTTTATTAGGATTACTTATGTAAAAGTACTAGTATCTATGCAAGTAAAGCTGCAGAAAGCTTTTTTTAGTACTAGATGGTTGCAGAAAGCTTTGCTATATTAAATAAAGTATTTGTAAATATAATAAACTTTAATGAATCTAAAATAACTACCTGATTTAAACTATATTTTTATCAGATATAAACCATCATACAAAATTAAATTAGCTTATTATACAATTTTAGTTATTGCTACAGGAAATATATTAGAGCTAAAGGCAATTGCTTAAAGGTTTTTTAAACCTTTTTATAATTTAAGCAAGATGAAATAAAAAAGGTAGAAGAGTTGGTATCCTTACAATTTTTATACTAATACATGAAGTTAATTTGCTTAAAACTGTTTATATACACATTATTCAGTACATATAAACTAATCAATCCTTAAACTTTTATATGTTATAATAATGATGCTTAAAGTCTATTATACAAAATAAAATAAAACTAGTTTTTTGCAGACATAATATAAACACATTATAATAAAAGATTTATCAGGTGCTTTATACTACAGGATTTACAGGCCAATTTGCATCCATTACAGACCAATTCGTATTTTTTTCATTAATTTTTGCATTTATTACTGGCCAATTCATATATCTTTCATTGATTTTCGCATCTTTGCTTATTGAATATTGTGAAAAATATACAAATTGATCTTTAATGGATACAAAAATAAATGAAAAATATGCGAATTGGCCTTTAATGGATTCAAAAAAGATAAGTAAATTTGCCTGGAAACCCTGTAACAACTATTAAAAAACTAAACCATTGAAATATCACATTGTTACTAGATTCATACTAAAATATTAAACTATTACAGCTTAAGTTGTCAAGGTTAAAAACTTTTTTGAAAAAAAGTCTTAGCAAAAAATATTCTCAGTATCTTTAACCCTTTTAATGATTTGATGCATATATTTATTCAAAAAATAGGGTTTATATAAATCTAAAAATACATAAATGCATACAAAAAATGAGGGTGATATAAACCTAAAATGCATATATGCATCTGAGAAATAGGGTTATATATCTGTATTCAAAAATTTACTAAAAATTCATATTATAGACAAGGACCAAAAAATATAAAAAGTGTAAAAATTGGCTGAGAAATTTTTGCTAAACTAAGGGCCAAAAAGTAAAGGATTTTTATGAAAATCAGTGAAAGGGTTAAAAATGCCCCTAAAATTATTTATATAGTTCATTTTATACTGCCAAACTAGATCTTTAGCATCTGATTTGAATATACTTTACAAAAAAGATATGTTAACCTTAAACTAATTAGCTATCATTATTATTAGCATCTTTAAAGCCTACAGGCTAATAACTTAATTAGATAAGATTGCATGAAATTCACAGATAAATTATTCTATAATTCTGGTCTTTTTAAACTAACCTGCCTAACTTAAACATATATTTACATTTTAGTTCTAATTGCTACACTTAATTTGGTTTCTAAATTAAAAAGTTTAAGTTTCAAACTTGAGTCTACTTCAACTATTGATAAGGCATATATCGGCTAATAATTTAACCTACACTTGCCCCAACTTCAAACTTTAAAGCAACTTCTGTTTTAGCCAAATATGATAGCTACGCAAATTTAAAAATAAAAGTTGGTAGAAAAATGTACCATATACATTAAAGATATTACTGTTCCTATCTAACAGTTTAAATTTAAGCATAATATTTATCTCCTCTAAATTAGGGCTAATTAATAATAAAAAACTCTAAAACGAGATTGAAATTAAAATTGTAGCTAAAAGTTTAACTCAGAGTTAGATTGTGCCGTTGCAAAATCATATACTACCAGATATTACCAAAAACAAAGGTAAATTCTCACCAAAAAGCTAATTTCAAAATACTAGTATGTACAAAGTTAGAATTAGGTTAAAAGCTAGTTTTGATTGAGTGAAACGCTTAGGTAGGCCTCTATGACTTTATATGCGTCTTGTTTTGTGCGGCTATAGAACTCTCACAAGGCTCTAAATACATAAAGCACTAAAGTTTAGGGTAGTATCCTCTATAGACAACGCTAAGATAAAAACTAAAAAATCTATTCGGGCAAGTCAACCATGAGGTGAACAAAGCCAAGAAACTAGAAAAAAAGCAAATAAGAAAGCATAATCAATCAAGTTAGACTACAGTATGCATTGGTAAACTAAAAGCCGTAAACCCGAAAAACTTAAATAAATTAAATTGATTGTGAACTTTAAGAGGTTAAACAACGACGCTTTTCCAACCTTAAGGATTTTTTAACTGGCACCCGGTCACAGTTTCAGATTCTTGAAGGGTCCTTTTCTTGGGTGGCATGAGGATATCGCCCTCTTGGAATGGTGAGACCTTCCCAAGACGCTCAAAGCAGGTAGCCCAGGATTGAGCCAAGAGGGTTGGTATGTTAAGGATATCCACATTTCGATTATGCCAACGCGGAAGTACGCGAAATTCAGTACCAAGCTTAACGCAAGTAGCAGCGCCCTCGGGTGATACATAGTCCATAGCAATCTTAATACAAGGATAGAAGTTGCGAACTTGATGGGGACAGCCAGCGGGAACCAGAACAAATTCACCTACCCTCTGTTCAACTATAAAGGGGCGCACGCCCTTAGCAATAAAAAGCTCTTCGAGAAGGGAATCCGTCAGATAAAAGAGCTGGTCGTGGATTGGATCCGAAATATCTAGCCGGTTAAACTTGCTTTTGATAAATTCTCTAATCTTGTCAGCATCCTCGCGGCGGAATAAATGCCAAATAGCCCCCGCTTCACCAGTTGGCCCCGCGCTGTATTGCAGGCCGTTGATGGCATCAGCAGCATCAAGGTGCAGCTGTGTGGTGCCAGAGATAGCCACATTATTTCCAGCATAAGCAACGTACATCTTTGGCCCCAAATCGGGCACAATATGGTTGTTGGCAGGGAGCAAGGACACAAGGTTGAGGCTTCCCTTATAGCTCATGTACTCAGGAACCGGCAGCTGGTTCATAAAGTCCCTATTGATGTGGGGGAGCGCCTCACTAAATTTCATAAAACTTGGGAAGTCCTTGATCTTCTTTCCCAAGTTGGCATTATGAAATTTAGTGAGGCGCTCAAAAAACTTCTCGATAGTTGTAGTTTCAAGTTCCTTCCCATCCAGCGTAAGAATATCTACCTGATTATTACCATAGTGTTCAATAAAATGCTTGGGAGTGACGGGGTACAAAGGAGTGCTGAGGGAGTTCTTGAGAACAATGGGCTGCCCAAGCTGCCAATAGGATCGAAACACATCCTCACTCAGATCCTTAGCATCCATGTAGGGATATTCCAACGATTTTTCACTTGGAGAGGTAAGAAGGTCATCTCTAAAGCTAGGCCGAAAAGCAGGAGTTGGGGGTACAATGACTCAACGGCTTCGTAAAGCTGGCAAATCCTTTCTGGCATATAGTTGGTAAGTGGGATGAACTTCTCTTTGCCGTGCGCTGTATACGAACGACATCGCTCGAGTAAGCCGCGGCGGATGAAACTCTCCTCGTCCCAATTGGAGTAGCAATTCAAACACAACTCCTTGCCACAAGAATTGCAAAGCCAAAAAACGGAAAAGATTCCAGCTTTGCACACGTCGCAAACCTGGTTTATCGGACCTATGGGCTTACGGTAACGCAATTCGTCCTTATAAGCGTTTATAAACTCATTCTCAACCTTTAACAACTTTAAAAGGGGATCCTTAATTTGCGCCAATACATATTCCGAGTTCCACACCAGCTTAGACTCCAAAAGAGGAACATAGTTGCTAGGTGCTATCTCCAAAGATGGGCCAATAAATTCAATCGTCTTAGCGGAACGCCTTTTCCTTGATGCACTTGGGCGGGGGGTAGGGATTTGAGCTTTATATAGCTCAGCCTCGCCAGCAGTGACAAACCCCTTTTCTTCAAGGATTTTTCCCGGCTTTAGAAACTGAAAACAAACGCAGGAATTTAAAGCGACAATGTCGGTTTGCTTTGCTGTACAAGACAAACACCTTGGGAACCTGCCGTATCTTTCAGAAAAACAGACTGTCAATTGGAGCTCTAAACTAGGCAAAGCATCAGCAGAACTCATCGGAGTCAAAGAATATAAAGTTGAGGCCTTTCTTATTGTGGTAATTTTCTTGTCTTCAACCTTTGCAGGCGAAAAAGCAGCTTTGGGTCGATAGAAATCAGGTAAGATGATTTTCTCAAATGGAATAAAATCATGGCAATAAATCTGACTAAGAAGAAGCATGCAGAGGGTAGGCAAATGTGCTTCAGAATCTGCCTCCATAATTTCCCGCATAGATTCGAGCCAGCTATTTAAGAGTTCAGGGGAGATCTGAAAAGCTGTTAGAAGCAGAAACTCTGACTTTAGAGCCTCGAGGGGCTTTTTGATGCGTACATGCGCCAAATATATAGCTTTGATAGCTTTGGAAAATTTGGTAACCTGGATTGGATCAATTTGTTCGAAATCAGCGTTCATAACGGGGACTCTCGCTGGAGCTTGGGATAAAAATACAACGTAGAGGGTACGTAATTTGATGCCCTTCAGATAGCTCATCTTCTGAAAGAGAGTAAACCAGGCAGCTTGGATATCAAAAGAAAACCCCAACTGCTCTTCTATTACTGCTTTCGCAAGGTCAAGGCTCCTAGAGGACACGCGTTTCCCACAAAAGGACAGATAATTTGTATTGACACATTGAATTAAGTTGCGAGCATCCGAACAATTTTTCAAGAATGTGAGCGTTTGCCCGGACAAGATGTTGGGGTGGTGGAAGGACTCCCCATTAAGTTTATCAGTCGAGGAAAAATTATCCTGGCTATTATAAGGAAAGGGAGCCTTCAATTTATGGCCACACTCACTTGCGATGGATCTTTCATAAAGTTGGGTGACTTCCACTCTAGGGAAATATCTCTCACCTTGCATACTAGAAGCTTCAGTTGGGCAAGCTGAGGGGTATTCCGGACTTGTTTTATCGAGTGAGTTAGAAGAGCCTGAATTGGAAAGAGGGGTTAAATCTGAAACCCCAGAAAGATCCTGAGAAGGAGAACTTGATATATGAGAGTTTAAGGACATTTTTAATTTTTCATATCTTTAATTAAGTATTAGATATATAAGGCTTTTTGTGGGTTAAAAACTGTTTAGTTGAAAGTGTTTAAAACCCAGTGTATAGGATACCAAAAAAGTAAGAATGAAGCAAACGAGAAGATAAGGTCTAAAGATAGTGAAGGAATTGAACCGAGTGTTGCAGAACAAACTAGTTTAAAAGCAGGCTAAAACAAATTGAAAGGATAGATGCAAATACCAAAATAGCTTGAATTTTTATAAAGCAAATATAAACATGAAAGGAACAGTGAAAAGCCAAACCCCAACAAATAAGCAAATAACAATGTTCAAAGGATTGGGAACTTCTGAAAATATCAAATTTATTTGAGGAAACTTCTGAAATTATCAATACAAAAAAGATAGAAAAGCTGATAATACCTTAATCTAGGTTTGCCAGCTGAACACAGCGATAAAAGAGGTCAGATAAAATAACTGTTAGTTTTTAATCTAGTTAAGTAGCTCGTTTATACTGTCTAGCTTTTCACCTGTTTTTATCTACAACTTAAAATTCTAGCAAGTTTAAGATGTATTCAAAAGATATCTAAGCTGACTGCAATTACTTGGTCCATTGATAATATATCTAAAAATGATAGTTAAAGACAGTCACCTTGGATTGCCAAGTTTACTGCAATTATATTTTGTCTATATTAAACTTAATATAGCATCAAGCTGGTTTGCCCTGACAGATCCAATTTAAATGAAGGTATTAGTATTAGGCTTTTCTAAATATCATATAAATTTAGTATATATCTATAAGATTATAGTTAAAAAGGGATATATAAGATAATTATAAACAGATATATAGCTGGAAAAATAAATATTAAATATATTTGTATTATCTGGATTATTATTATTAAAGGTAAGCTAAATTCTCATATTAAGGTTTCACCTCCATTTTAACTATCAAATTGGATTTGATTGAGTTTATGGCAGGATATTTTTCTAGATAATTATGGTATCTATATTAGATATCAAATCTTAGTTTTGATTGGTAGATGGATAATCTTATTAGCTAATAATAAGCTAATATAAGTCTCTCCTATTTATAATAAAACTATTCATAAATATAATTTTTTAAAAATTAGAAAATATAGCTTGCAACCTATAGCTTATATAAATAGACTTCTGCAACTAAAACTATTTATTAGCAAGAATGATATTTATAGATATATACCTTAATTATTATTATGTTGTCCGAATATATGAGAAATGCATAGACTTGTTTATAAATCTATATATTTAGTCAAATTAAGTACTAAAAATTAGGGTATATCAATTATTATGATTTATATAAGTAAACTAAGTATAGTTCAAGTATATATAGTAGATAAATCTATATAAATAAAAATATAAATGTTCATTTGTTCAAAATCTTAGATCTCTGAAAGTTCTTCAACCCATTGTTTTGAAATTTTGACACAAGGTTGCATTCAAATATGCACGTGTTCTTAAATACTTATTATATAGATGTCACACCTGTGACAGGTAAAAATATGATTTTATTGAAAAAACATCATTTGTCGGATGTAACAACACACACATAGTAAACATTGCTCATGCTGGACAGCATGCTTCCTGATATCACATTTAATTATTTTATGACATTGCATTAAAATTTATTTGTATCATTTACCATTGCATTCATTTTTCAAGTATTGTTTATTTTTTTCATTGTTTTTCCATTTTGTTTTTCAACTGTTTTTCTTATTTTCAGTGCAACTGGTGGTGGAATTGAGCTGTGTCAATTAATTTCATTTGAATTCAAAGTATATTTTGAAATTGACCTATTTGGAGCAATTTGTTTGAGCAATTTAAGATATTTTATTTATCATACATTGGAATTGAGCTGCATCAATTGATCTGCATTTGAATTAAAATCTTAGGTATTATTTCCTTATTTTGTTTTTTTTTGTTTTTTAGTTTATGTTTTTTTTAATAGTGCTTTACAATTTTATAAGTTTTTGCTATACTTTTATTTCTTCTTTTTCAGTGAATCAAAAGTTAATACAGGTGTCCAAAGAGGAGCTCATTAAGAATAGAAATCCTAAGTAGAATAAAAGGGTAAAAGCTCTCTTGATTTTAATTTTCAGTTTGAATAAAAACCATGAAAAAGTAGCCTATCAATCCTTTTGTTACTTGAAATTTAAGTCAAGAAGTGTCAGAAAAGTTACCACAGGGATAACTGGCTTGTGGCAGCCAAGTGTTCATAGCGACGTTGCTTTTTGATTCTTTGATGTCATCTCTTCCTATCATATTATAGCAGAATTTAATAAGTGTTGGGTTGTTCACCCACTAATAGGAAATGTAAGCAGGGATTATACTGTCATGAGACAGGCTAGATTTATCCTACTGATGGATAGTTGTTGTAATAGTAATTCAACTTAATATAAGAAGAACTGAAAAATTCAGATCATTGGTATTTGCAATTAGCTAAAAAGCTAGTGCAGTGAAGCTATCATATGCCAGTGTACAGCTGAACGCCTCATGTAACAGATGGAAAATCCCAGTTTCCAACTACCATATGATAAAATGATTCTTTGGTGCACCAACAAGCAACCTAAGCAGCATAACGGAGTAGGGAGATGTTGGGGCACTGACCACCAAACATTGTCTACTATTAGTTGTTTATGCAAAGTCCTCTGGGTTGGTCCAACCCAATTGCACAAAAACTCCTTGAAACTGGACACTCAAAAAAGACAAACAGGTAAGCAAGGTATGCTAACCCCAAAACAACCTTTATTTCTATTCAGGATATAAAAAGGTCCTGCTTACCAGAGCTTGTCTGGGGAGCAATCAACAATGCTCCCCAGGAAGGGAATGCTAGGGGTAAAATTTCAAAGTGAACTTTGAAATTGGCAAGTGCACCTTATAAAGGCTGCTCTTTGGGGCCTCACCTAAATCATTGATTAGGCTCATATGAGCCTAATCTACTATTCAGGTGAGGCACAACCCAGCGCCCAAAACCAACTGAGCCAAAAGTATTTTTAAAATGATTTGACTCAGATTCAGATTTTCTGAATCTGAGTCAAAATGAAACAATCAAGACAAACTCAATCATTACATTACCCCCTGCTAAAGAAGGGTCCCTCCCCAAAGAGGGGCCCCACAGCAGAAGGCCGCCATGATGAGGGCTTCCTGAGGTGTGTAAATCCAGGGGAGTGTCCCCTTTGCATAGATTTGGCAATTTTCCCATTCTGTCATGAAATAGGTAGAAGAAGTTTAGATCAGCCTGCCAGTCAGGATGCGTAAGCACCCAAAAAGTAAGCCAGAATGCCAGAAGCATTGCCACACATATGACGTTGTATGGAGCTGGGAATTGGGAAACAATAAATTATTGGTGCAGGGAAATAGTGAATAGCAACCCAAGAACAAACCAAATGGAGACCGCCCCAGACACTGGAGGTCTTACTGCAGGGGGTGGTACCACAGGTATGGTTTCTACAAGGTCTCCAATAGGTGGGGTTAATTCAACTGGGGGAGACAAGGGGGCGGATCCTTGCTTGGAGATGGTGGATGTAAGGCCACAAGATCCCAGTATATTGTTGGTGAAAGTTTGTAATAACAGGGTTGAATTGCCAGAAGTATCTAGCTCGCTGAATCCATTTTATGACAGTGGGGGCCATAGTGACCATCAGTACTGTTAGAGCCCATCTGGTATAAGGACTGATGGGCCACCAGAGAAAAGCCATCAGGAATGCGGCTAGAAGGATATCAATAAAATCAAAATTGATAGTTTTTGAGCCAAACATTATTGCAAAGGAAAGTAAAGAAAATCAACCAACAATTTTCTGAGTGTGATACAACTTATTAAATAGTGGTAGATTGATGCAGGGATAAGCCAGAATTGAGACCCTCAATTTTGACCTAACTGGCGAATTATTTGGGAATGGGGGCAGATAAGTTCACTAAAAACTGACATTGAAGAATTCAGCGGCAGGCCAAGTCACTGTCAGTTTGACCTCAAATGCCCAAACCAAGGCTTGACTGCATTTTCAATGGTTAGCATGACAGCATTTGGCACGACGAGCAGCGGGAATCACCCAGGGCCACCCCACATAGGGGCGGTCTCAATTGGTTGGTAATGGGTTTGGGATGCCCAACCCGCCCATACCTGGTCATTGGGCCATTCATTTGGTCAAAAGCATTGCATTGGCCACAATGCCAGATTTTCCAGAAGGGAGTTTTGAACCCTCACCAATGGTGTCCAATGCTACTACCTGCGCATCAGGGATCATCCCTGACGATTTTGGGAGGGGTTTAATTTTTACAATTGCAGTGTTTGCCAAATCAAAACTGTCAGCGATTCTGGCCAATGAATCAGTCTTTGTCCCTTTTTGACTATGTGGGATCTGATCATCAGGCTTGTTTCCACTCAATTTCAGACTGATTAACTTCATTTCAGTGATCTCAGCACAAATTTCCCTGATTAGATGTACTAGTTCTGCCAAGGTGAGTGTGGGAACCGGGGAAGGGGTCCAAAGAGGGAGGGCTGTTACCCAGCGCTCATCTACCACATGGGCAAGATCTCCCTAGGTAACGAGGGGTACAGCCACCCTCTTCAGTACCTCCTTACTCAGAAATGGGAAGAGGGCCCAATCAACACATAGGGGACATTCCCCGGGACTTACACAGGCTTGGACTGCTATTAGCTCCCATGCAACCTATTTGCCTAATACCACCCACCCAACTTCTAACACAGTTATTCTCATGAACCAGAATCCATGGAACCTATTGTCCAAGGTTGATGAATCAGGTATTGTTATTATGAGTGAGCAAACTGGTCAACCTCTCAGCCAGTTTGATTATGGTTAGGCTAAATTTTTCCTTTCTGATTTTGAAGATACCCCACCCCCAAAACTTTAACTCCTAAACCCAATGCCCCCATACCAAAGTGACCACCAGATCGCCTTAGCTGCAGTATCCTCTCCCATTGCCCAAACCTACGCAAAGCAGTGGCCAAATCAGTGGCTCAATATCAACTAGTGCTGCCCACACTCTACTTCCCCCCAATTTCCATGAATTTCCCTGCAGCAATATCTCAAAATTAAATGACAATGCCGAAGCTGCTGTAATGCATGTTGCTAAACTAGCAGATTTTAACCCATCTGCTAAAACCACCCATCATAGTATCTCCAATTTTGCCCAACTCCCTGAAGTCCGCATTCAAGCTGAACTTCACATAGCAGAATTTGTTGAAGTTGTCTACCACGCTAATCTTGATGAGGAGGTGGAGAACTCATACTACACTGCCATCCACCCACACTACGCTGATGCCCCAACGCCCTGGCTCTCCGCTTTAGTCCTTCTCTCCAACCAACATGACATAGTCATGGTAAACTCATCTGAAGACAAACTTCCTAACCATCCCTCACCCTCAGCCATGGTTGGTTAGTGGTTTTGCTCCCTGCCTGGTTTGTTGTTTTTGTTTTGTCTTCCTGGTCGTTCTTTTGATCAGGTTACAATATTTTGTTTTTGAGTTTTGGTATTGTCCATCCCCTGGTTGGCATACCTCAAATAAATCAATGGATTTTTTCCATCACTTTTTTGAGAGCTTTCTGAATCTCAGGTGCTTATATCCAATATCCCCACTAAGCATCTTCTCATACAACTACCTGCTTCAACTTGCAAAATAGAATGGAAGGTAATCTGTCATGGTTGGATGACATAATAGTAGGAACTGATGCTAGAGATAAGGCTGAGCAACAGGAGGCCCAGAAGGTGAAACTTCAGGCTCTTCCTGACCTGAAACACACCTTAGATCAACGCTGGGTGCAAGCCAAGCATGCCCAGGTTGATACTAATGGGGTGCAAAACGCCCAGCCTCCTATCTCAGCCCAGGCACTGAAACAAACAATTTACATTTAAACAAAGATGGTTCAATTTGGCTTAATTGGAGAGCAGGGGTTTAAATCCCATTTGAGTTATGAAATTTTAAGATTAGGTAAAATACAGCTTCAATCAATTACTTGAGTGAAGGCACTTTTGGTGTATTTTACCAAAACGGACAGAAGCGTCTGTTTATTGGAGCGTCAAGGCTTGGCGAACCTCCGCAGAACCTGAATTTCCCCAGCCCACT
>JAKSZP010019355.1:0-17647 GCA_022478985.1 Massospora cicadina | reverse complement strand
GTGGTGGGGTATTTTAATAAAAATTCTCAAGCATTCCCTCTCCAAGCAGCACAAAAAGGACCTGGTGCAGTGTTGGCTGTGTTGCACAAAGCTGACCTCTATGTAAAACCCTTTTAATGTGAGTTCTTTAATGAGGAGATTAACTTTCTGGGTAACTTGGTCTTGAGGAATAGCTACGCAATTCTAACTGGCAAGCTCAAGGCAACCTTGACGTGGCCCGCCCCTACCACTCAGAAGCAGTTGTGTAGTTTATTGGGTAAAATAATATATTTTAATTCTCCTCTGCTCTTTTTCAGCTGGCCACCCTCTGCATCTATCAACGGGGAAGAATGTCCCATTCTACTGGCTGGATAAGTGCCATTGGGCGGTGGACGCCATCAAGGAAATGTTTGTAGCATCACCATTCTTTGTCAGGACAACCCCACCAAACCTTTCATTCTAGTGTGCAACGCCTCATCAGCCACTGTGGGCGCGGTTCTAATACAAGAGCATGATGGGGTGGAACACCCAGTAGCGTACTTTGCATGAAAATTCATTGCAGCTAAGAAGTCATGAGCCATTTATGGTATATAGCTGGCTGTGATAGCCTGGTTGATGACTCACTGGAAGTACCATCTGTAGGGGGCGCCTCATGAGGTAATTATACAAACGGATCATCATTCCTTGCTGTAATTCCAAAAACCCCAAAAGTTGGTACACTGGCAATCTCAGACGTTCCATAATTTGTGAAGCTTTAATTTTAAGTATGAGTTTGTAAAACATGCATTAGATATTCTCCCTGATCTGCTGAGTCGCAACTAATCCTAAACCTGATGGATGACAGGATGCAGGAATTAAAAATGGTAATTCCAAACGCCAAGATTCTTACAATTATTCCGTCGGTGGTTTCAAGGGCTGATTGGCCACTGAAGGTGCCATTGGTATCTCAGGTGCTAGTGTGTCAAACTCCCTGTGTGGTGGGGTTGAAGCTGTTTGACCAGTGGGGTACCCTGAGCAACAAGCATACACATTTCTCAGCTATGGTAAGTCAGCTTATGTCCTGTGCCCATGTTTGGGTGCCTCCTCATCTCCAGGATGAAGTTGTCCATATGCCATAACCCCTGGCAGTTGGTCATTTCAGGAACAAAAAGTGCCTTGATCTGACCAAGCTATTGTTCAACTGGCCAGGCATCTCCAAGTGTGCCAGCGTGGATCACTAGTTGCATGACATATGCATGCGCTAAGTCATATTAATCAAGGAGGAATGACCTCCTGCATCCCCTTCACAAAGCACAGGGCCAATGAACTCTAGTGTCCATTGACTTCATTGTCGAGCTTCCCATTCTGATGGGTTCAATGCAATTATGGTGGTAGTAGACTGCTTTACTGAAATATCCTTCTTAATCCTTGCATGTCCGCCATTTATTCAAATAAGAGAGCCCAGCTTTTCTTTTTTAGCACTAGTGGTGCCCAACCCAAAAGGTGGAGCCGCCACGCATCATTATTTGCAAATGGGCCAAACAAAATGATTATTAGAAATAAAAAATCCTAATATGGCACCTCAGCTACCAGCTTAGGAAGCCATATCAAAAGGTGAGGATGCTTTGGGAAAACTTTTTTCTGGTGCTCACTTTAGCTGGAGGACCATGGCGGACAACATTGGGGTAGGAGCATCAGCTACATGGGCATAAGGAGGTATAGCTGTGGCTTTTCTTCTCTTTATGAGGCTGATGGTGTCCATCGCCTCAACGTATTGAGCATGTTGATGCTCAGCGAAAGTGATGAGCGCCAGCACACAAGTGAACGACTTGATGCGCTGGCAGGCTTGGGGATGATTGGGGTCAAAACAGAGAAGTTTTTGCCACAATGATGCAAGCGCAGCTCACATCAAAAGCAAGCTTCTCAATTTCATACTTTGCGTCTTCCTCAAAATTATGGATGAAAATGGGGATAGGAATACCCTCAACAGGGGGCTCCATAGCCCCAAGAAGATGATGGCGAAATAGGGTGTTAGCAGGGGCAGCTGCAGCTTCAACTGCCATTTTTAATAATGGTTTTATAATCAAAAAACCATTTTGAGGGCGAAAATGCCAGGGACGTGAATCTGGAAGGTCAAAGAAGAACTTCTCCAAAGTAAAATCTGGCTTCCAATGGAACATCCATTTGTCCTCATTAATCCATTCAAAAGCCTTAAATGGATTGGATTCAGCCAGCGCTGGTCCAGCCACCAGAATTAGGGGCAGTGGCAGAAACTGATTGGCCACGTGCTGTTGACCACGGCAGCTCAGCTGAAACTGGTTCAGCCATCAACTCAGGATTCTATAATCTGGTCAAATTATTTAAAAAAAATAAATTTTGTTTTTTATTAGGCGCCAATTGGGGGCAGCACCAGATTTCATGGGGTTTAGGGCAGCAGGATAAAGCCCTACCTGAAAATTGAGTCAAAACAACTGCAAGCCCAATGCTTGTGGGAGGAGTGATATAAGCAGTGGAGGCGGAAACTGTGAGGCACTTGCACTTTGAGTGGTCAAGCTCAAAGCACAAGTGGAAAATGGCACAGCATTTTCAACACGTGCTCAGAATGGGTGATCAGGAATAGATCTGATCACAGTAAAGGGAGAATTGTGAGTTGGGAATTGCGATGAAATGAGCAGATTGTCACAAAGTCATAAGGCCCTTCCAGATGATCTGCCCCATTTGGAACCATGAAATGAAACACAGGGTTTGCGTCATAAACTGCCAAAACCTCCATAAGCTCGAGGTGGAGGCATTTGGGGGAGAGATGGGAGGGCAACCTGGCGAAATGGACCACTAAAGTAGCCTCATCTGGGTGCCAGGTTCAATTAGTAGGGATGTGATTTTTTATTAACTAATGTAAGCTTAGCTGCTGCCATTGCATCAGCTTCAGAGCAGAAGCTGAAGTCAAAGTACCCCTTAAAGAGGCAGAAGTCAATATAGCTGGCGGGTTTGAAAACTTCTTGGCCATCTCAATGATGGCTGCACTTGCGGATGGGAAAGAGGTTCTCATATTTGAATTGGAGGCTGAAACACAAATTGCTCCATGGGAGCACTAAAGGGCTCTGGAGCATTACCTGGGAGCTTGCAAGGTGATGGCCAAGTCTTGAGGAGGACATAACGCCCAGTAGCTTTAAGAGGGCTAGAAGAGCCAGCCCAGGCGCGCTTTGGCGGCAGCCAAAATATGCCAGATGATGGCGCACCACCACCCCAAGCCAGGTAAGCAGGCGCCAATTGCATCAACATTAGTAAGTTTTGGCTCGATCAAGTGGACATTTTTTGTACCTTTTTAAAAAAGTTTAAATATTGCTTTGAGATTAGTTGTCAAAGAGAAAAGAAGATTTTTAGTAGAATCGCCTTTAATAGGGCTGAAATGATTGTAATAAGTTAACGCAAAGGCCAAATTAACTTCTGGGAATTAGTAATTACCACTCCATAATTCATAGAGAATTGTCATGTTTTTAATAAGCTCATCTAATAGAAGAGTATGGCCAGGAGATGCCTGAGAGGTATAAAATACTGGCACTTGGACTACTTATAAAATCAATATCCTATTATCTAATCTACCTTCAATTATCACCTATTTATATCATATATATTTTGGTGATACTCATGAGCTATTAAATTTATATTAAAAGATTAGAATAGCATTAAGGCAATCATGTCTTTTTTACATGCATCAGGAGAGTTCATGATTAAAACTGGATTTTACCCAGAAGAGACAAGAATTGTCAAATATTATTTTAAAGGCCCCTGCGAGCTTCAGAACGGTTAGGAATACCATAATACGCCTGGAAAAAAGGATAAATATATGAAAATCTTCTCAACTATCAAAGCAGGAGTTTAATTAATAAGAAATTAAATCCTCAGTATTACAAATGTTGCTCACTCAAACTAAAGTACACATTTTGATATAAAATTTGACCCAGAATATAGGTAGATGCTGCCAGACAATTAAAATTATAGTGAAAGGGAGACCAGTGACCAAGGGATCAGTGAGTATTTCAACACTGCCTTCCAGAATACTGAGGATAATACATTGTACTCCTTAGATCTAATCGCGGCGGGAGGAGGGCATGTAGAATAAATAGGCTTGATTGAGTTTAATTCAGATAGTGAAAAAAAGATGATGGAAACATTTCTTCATGTCTAAGAACTGGTACATCACATATTGATTCATCTTTTGCTCCATTCTACTACCTCAAAAACCAGCATTTCAAGATGGAAATGTGTATGCATTATTGGGGGCGACCAAGGCAACCCTTGCCAGATGCCTTACCAGAGGCCAAGCAACCAACGAATTTTAGCTAGCTTTGCACAACCATCCATCAAGCACACTAGCAGATTCTGGATTGGCATAATCTAGAACTCATGTAGATCTATCATGTTCAAGAGGAAGAACAATATTCCCAATCAAGCCAACTGGATAAACTAAATTCTAGTTTTACTAAAGTAAAAAAAAGCAATCGTCAGCAATACTGACTATTGAACCATGACCCAGGGGAGTTACTTGAGTCATGGTTCACCAAAGATAGGGCTTCAGAGATTGCCATGGTGGATAAGACTTTAGTTATTATAGTAAGTTTTAACAGCTATTATAATATATTGAGTAACATATTCCAGCGAAAAAGTGTCTTACTAAATGAAATTAAGTTAACATATATAAGGTTTACAGGTACATGACATAGAAGTGATATACTTAGTATCTCACAACCAGGATCTTTTACTTCTGTTCGTGTCAAACCCAAATTTACAGGTTTAATCAGGTGGGATTGATGTAAGCGATGCTTTTCCATTAATGTCCTATCATTAGACATAGGATCAGATGGAAAAAGGGTTTCTTGATACTTTTCATTATTGTCAGTTTGTAAAATCTTGCCCAAGGATGAGGTTAGCTGATTTTCATCAAAATCTGACTTTGATATAATAAATTTCAGTCAGTTTTTTGACTTGAATTGGTTAGGTCATAAATTTAATATACTTAATAGTTATTGTCCTGTAAATCATAACCTAATATAATAGTAATTCCAGATTATAGAACTGACTATATTAAATAAATAAATTGTAGAAATATAAATTATGATTGATTAAACTTATAAATCCATAATTTGCCCAAAGTCAAGACTTTACCATACTTGGGTAAAACCTGACATTGAGCATGTAATTGATGCTCAACAAAGGCTGAACACTTTGAAGAAACAGCTTAATATAGGATTCTGAAGATAGCTGCTGATGTCCTTGCACAATGTATTAGCTAATAAGTGGGTACATAACGTCAACAAATGCTACCAAAAGCTGGAAACTCATTTAAAATTTTTTGTCTTCTTGGACCAAACGCCTTACTGAAAAGGCTACTTCTGCTCACAGAAACCACTTAGATCAAAATTTATGTACATTCAGTTTAATGAATATGTCCAACCTGCTCTGGGTATTTTGATGAATAACATTATAGAAGTTGCTACACTACTTGCAGGCTGAACAATGGGGCAGAATTTTCCTAAATCAATGACAAATTTTCAAAAATTTGGACAATAGTGTCATATTTGCAAGATAAGAATGCTGAACTCACCCAAGAAAAAATTGGAACCTTAACACAGCTATTTAGAATGCATTCACACATAGACAATCAAACTGAGGATGTCAAAAGTACTATGTCTCAAAAATTTGAATTTTGAATGGAATGTAACAGTCTTATAAAAGAGATAAATGCCCTATTGGAAAAAAACTGTCAATGTTTGACCATTCCTCAAGGAGGAGAAAGTTTTGGAAGATATAAATATTTGGGCAGAAAACAAATAGGAAAATTACTGAAGGCCCAAATTCAAGAGTCCAAATCTAGTAGTTTAAAGCAATTTCATGAAGCTGAATTATCAGTATTGACACCAATGCCAAAACTGACATGTCTGACATTCATTCCATGCCTAAAGTTTTGGCTTTAATCCTGACTTCTGATAACACTTATCCAGAACGTGTCCCAATTTTAATAGAAAATTCACCAAGATGTTTCAGCACTAGAAGTACTACCCCTTTGGATGAATCTGGCCGTGATTATAAAGCCCTAATCTTGCCAAATTTGATGGAGGTGGGTTTGCACATTCATTCCTCAAGTTATTTGAAAAGGCGATGCAGTTATCATCAGATCATTTGAAGTCAAGAATTCTTGTCGATTGCTTATATTCTCACAGTGTGGACCTTATTATGCCCTATTTGGTGACGATTGAACTATATGGATACCAAGAATGCAGCGACAAAATGATTCAGAGGGCCTAAAAAGCTATCAGCCTAAAAATTGATCTGCTTGATATTGAATTTCAGCGGAATGAGTCCATCAAAGTCTTCTCTGATAGGTTCTATCATGAAGCTCAAGTCCTACTTGGGTCCAATGCAATGACCAAATTTGATGCAAAAATTGCAATGGAGCATGCAGTTAGGACATACCGTGACCTGCAACGTGTTATGATCCCAGTCTTCAAATGTACTTGGGAGCTCTAGAACTTACAGATTACTTAATAAAATGCCCTAGTAGTTTTGATCCTCTAATCAGCCAAGGGATCATCCAAAAATTTAATATTTTGGGCCCAAAAGTTATTACCTCAGCTGACTAAGGAAAGAACAACCATCTTACAGGTCAACAACTGGAACAACTACTAAGGCTAATTAAATGTCACTATTATAGTTGAAAATCACATTTTTTCAGTCAATGCTATAGATGGGCAGAAAAGAAACCTGGGGTGAATGTAGCCCTGAAGGTTAACAATGAGGAGAAAGCGGAAAAGAGAAGTTGGATCAGAGGTGGAATGCTCTATCTTCATCAATGCTCTACAACACATTCCTTTTGACCCAGGAAAGCTCTTTTTAGCCAATGAGGTGGATTAAGATAACCAGCATCACATCACGTCTAATGATGTTTACATGGTTATTACTTGGGCTAAAGCAAAAGAGTCAAAGTTATCAGAAACCACTAAAGAAGCTCAGGCTAAAGTGCCTAGACCCTATGCAAAACAGATTGATGATCAAGGGTTAAACTGTTACCCCAGATGCTCCTCCAACCTGCCCTCACTACATGATGTACAAGTGGAAATCCTGATGAAGACTTTGGTAGATAATTTTCCAGATATCTTCTCATATCTGAAGTCACATTTAGAATCAGGCAACCACTACATTATTTACCTATTAACAAATTTTGTATCTACTCTTGATGTACATATGTGGATATAGTAGTGAATAATGTGTGGGTAAGAGTAATCATTGATAGTGGAGCTCCTATCAACATTGTCAGCAATAAATTGGTCATGAAGCTGAAGATTGCGCCTGATGTTGATCACTGTTAAGAGCATGGCACACAGGAGCACACGCAACTAAGTCTTTTGAGGCATACAGAACACTGCTCTTGCGTTTCAGCTCCATCCTAGTAAAAGCACCTGCCATAGTATTGCCAAATAAGAACTTTGATATTCTAATAAGGACTGATTTCCTGAGAAGATTTGATTTTGTTAAAAACCATAAAGAGGACATCCTCATCATCCTTGGGCAAAGTATCCTGTTATCATAATAAAAGTGGAAAGACTGAAAATATGAAACCCAGTTTATTTTTAAGCATGGCATATAAGGATAGTTTAGTCCTTATGAGTACACCAAATCTTACAAAAAACTAAATCTTTACCAACACATATTCATGAATCATAAAGAATTCCA
Organism: Massospora cicadina; assembly: GCA_022478985.1. NCBI lineage: Eukaryota > Fungi > Entomophthoromycota > Entomophthoromycetes > Entomophthorales > Entomophthoraceae > Massospora > Massospora cicadina. The sequence goes on along the minus strand of JAKSZP010019355.1, from coordinate 9,958 downwards.
CTATGTTCAAGTCAAAAAGTAATTATGCTGCCTGAAACTTAAGTAGTCATCCCTACCAGGCTTACTACAAAAAATTCAGAAGGACTTCATGAGGAAATATTTCCAACGTGGTCCAGATCCCAATTAGAACCTAAATGCGCTTAATATTAATATTCCTGGACACAAAAAGATTCGTATCTTATGAGTAAACTTACAGGATTAGCCTGTCACTATAAAAAGGCATCAAGTTATTGCCTTCTTGCATTTATTTCTGACCACAGAGATTCAGGTTTTTCATAAATTTGGGACTCTAGACGAAATAGGACTTCCTGACAAGGGGACAATTGCATTAGCAACGTTGTCCTAATGGCCGAATTAGGGAACCTGATGGACCCAGAAAAGGCTCAAGCTCATTAGTTATTTACAAAACTGGAAATTATTTGCAAAGGATAATTTTGGCCTAGTATATGCTAGGAACGTTATTTATACAATTGATACTAGTGATCATGTCACAATCCAATTACTACTGATTAGATGCTGAAAAGCATCAGAAGAAGTTGTCTCAAAAGAAATCAAAGAGCTTCTGGATTTTGGCATGTTAATCTCATCAAAAAACCCTTGGGATGCTCCAATTTTGATAGTAAAAAAGAAGGACAGAAGCAATCAGTTTATCATCAATTATCAGAAACTGAATATTATCACAAAAAAGACTTGTATCCCCTTAACGAATTTATGATGCCTTGGATTGAATAGGTGGCGCAAAACTTTTCTCTGCTAAGGATCTTATAAGTGGATAATGCAAATCAATATACCTGAAAAAGGAGCACATAAAGTGCACAATAATAACTTAGAGGGCATATTTCAGCCAACAATGATGCCGCAAGGGCTATGAAATATCTCAGCTACGTCTCAGAGAGCTATGGACATGATACTGGAAGATTAAAAGTTGTCTTGTGCATTGTAAGTCTGGATGAAATAAATTTTCAAGTCGCACTTTTAATGACCACTTGGAACATTTAGTGGAGGTTTTTAAGGTACTATGGCTGCCAATTTAAAGATTAAGCCCAGGAAGTGGCAATTTTGTAAAAATTATTCGAGGTAAGCTGACCAGGGGATGGACATTACCAATAAAATACCAAATAAGCAAACCAAAAACACAAGCCAAACGCTCTAAATGAGTGGCGAGATACCAAAACAAAAGGAAAATAACCTACCAGGTGTAGCAGCCGTGAACCACTTATCCCACCATGGCAGAGGGGGAGGGAGGATCAGGCAGATTATCAATTCCATCTTCACCATCGAAGTGGTGGATCAAAGCTGAGAGCAAGTGGGTTGGGGCATCCACAGGATGCGGGTCAAGGTGAAAAAGATAATTGTTAAGATTGGTAGTAACAAAGGGGGTGGAAGGCGAGTCGGTAAGGGCGTACGGCTACCAACCTGAAGGTTGCGGGTTCGATTCCCGCCCTTCGCACATCGATCGGGGTGCCAGCCAAAGGAAGCTATTGGCGGTTAGTAGGTCTAATAACACGAAAACCTTACCCATGACGTAACCAGAAAAATTTGAGTCCCGATCCGGAGGTGGAAAAACTTTCTTCGACGGAGTTGACCCTGTTCAGGTTTCATGTCGTTTCTTTCTTTCGGTAATGCCTGTCCCCTGGTCAGCTTGCCTCGGTTAAATAAAAAAGATTGGTAGTAACAATCTAGGCCTAGAGCAAAGCCTCCAGGAGTTTGGCTACATGGAGTTTGGCTTGTATGCATGCGTCAGGAAGCTGGAAAAAATTTGTAATATTGGCTATGGTGATACACGTGGTGGGGGAAAATTCTGCCAGTGCAGCAACATGCTCGACAGCAGAGGTGCAGTTTTTTTAATCGTTCAATTTTCACTTTTGCAACCTCAGGGAAATTGTCAGGGAATTCAGCTAAATGTAACCCTTCTTTAAATTCAGCAACTGAAAGTGCTACAGCTTCACAGAGATGGTGGCTATCAGGAGAGGCTGCCGCGGCCTCAGCAATTTGATGGTCACTCAAGAATGGGGTAGCGGTGGGTTTGGGGATATATTTCTTGGGTGGGAATGGGGCATCAAAATCTGAAGGCAAATACGATTCCAAAATCAATTTGAAAGTCTGGAGGTGGGACAATTTCCCCAGATTTGGTTATTTCATCCAATAAGTTCCAGAAATTTTGGTTGAGTAGGATTGATTTGGAATGACGTGGCTTTGGTTGGGTAAGTTTTGGGGTGGGAAATTGGTCAGATTGAATCTGGGTCCAAACCTGCTCCCAATTGGTTATATTGTGAGAAATTTGGCTGGCTTGGGCTTTGGTTGCAAAGGTTTGCTAATTTTCAAATGGTCAGCTGGAGGGGGTGGGGGCAGCTAAAATCCCCACTCAAACGCTGTTTGTGTAGCCTCACGTATGGGCTTGGCAGTTTCCACATTTATTAAACTGTAGCGACAGGCCTTTTTGGAGTGATCCAACTCATGGCAGAGAGGGCAAACTGTGTGTCCATTATCGATGAAAGCCCAAAAGAAGTGATCTGGTGCAGATGGGATATAGGCACATGGTGGGATGTGCTGGGCTATGGTTGACTGGTGAGGGGTAAAGGTGGCCATTGCCCGTGGTGCCACTAATCATTCAGCACCACTCAGGACAAGGAAGTGAAGGATGGGGTCTGTGCTATATTTGGACAGTTCCTTCATTAATTCTTCATAGAGTGTTTGAGGGGGAAGGTGTTAAGGAAGGTTTGCAAAGGTCACCACAGATGTGGTATCACTGGGGAGGCGTGTACGGATGGTGGTAATGGGTGTGTTTTTATATATTAATGGAGTAGCTGCTGCAGCAGCTGCATCCATTTCAGTGGGAAAACCTATATTAAAATAGCCCTTGTAAGGGCAGAAGTCGATAAATCCAACTGGTGCAAATGTGGCCGTTGCCAGATCAATATTGCTTTGTCAGCATATGGGAAGAGATGTCTGTACTCAACTTGGAGGCAAAAGCGAATATTGGATTGGGGTAGGGCTCAAGGGTGGGAGCGGGTTGGGTGGACTTGCACTAAGTGTAAAAAATAAGTCCTTGGAGGGACAAATCAGCCTGATGCATTAGGCGGGCTGAATGAGCCCGTCCATGCGCATTTGCCTGCTGGGCGAAAAACGCTATCAGGTGGAGCACTGCTGCCCCATACTGGGGCAGCAGGTGGTGGATCTGCAGACATAAATGGAAAACTGATGCGGTGTAGGTGACGATGGAAATTTAATGGTTACTTTTAATCAAAATTGCTCAAAAGTGATGTTGAGCGGAAAGAGAACTTTTAGAAGTGGCAATTTTTCAAAGATGTACTGAAATACATTAGCTTCATTATAAACAAGGAAGTAACTTTAACCTCAGCCATACAAACCAGTTATGGTATCAAAAATAAAAAGGTCTGAATCAAAGCACAATATCTAAGTTTTTCTAGGCATTACCAGTTATCACCGATTTATTGCTAATTTAGCACAAGTCAGAGAGCTGTTATTTAATTTACTTAAGATTAAGGTCATATTCAATTTGACTCAGTCGTGTCAAGAGGCATTTGATCAGTTTCGAATTGGCCCTAAATAATAGCTCCAGTTCTGCAATACCAAGACTTTAATTGTGAGTTCATTGTCCAAACTGATGATTTACTTACAGCAGTTGGAGATGTGTTGTTCCATATAGTAGAGGATGGCGAAGAACATCGCATCACCTTTGCTACTCAAACATTAAATGTCCATGAAAGAAACTACATGGTGATGGAAAGGGAATACTTGGTGGTCATATATATTTACAAGCAATTTTGGGTTTAGCTCCACAGCACATACTTTACTGTTGTAACAGACCATGCGTCCCTAATATAATTGAACAACTTACTGTAACCTGAGGGCCAATTATCATGGTGAGAATTAAAGCTTTGCGCCTATAATTACATGATTAAGCATCATTCAGGGGTGAAGCATCAAAATGCAGCCTATCACAATTACTGACCACTGCCATATTCAATTTAGCAGCTGACGAGTTATTCCAGAAATTGATCCGTGGAGAATTTCAATATGAGCCTAAATCCATACAAAAAAAACTATTAGAGCTATTAAAAGACACCATGATTGAAAATGGGATGCTGTACAAATTGATCAAAAGAAAAAAGTTCATATTTCTGAGTCCATCGGCATGAAAGGACATAATAATGGCTGCACATAAGGCTATAGGACACGGTGGCTTGAAAATGAAGGAGCATCCTAAGTGATACTACTACTGGGAGTCAATGAATATAAACATTCAGGAAATTCTAGAGTGTTGTGCAGAATGTCAAGGTGAAAACCTGTTCTTATGGAGCACTTCTAACCAGATCACTCAGGTCAATTTCCTTGGCATACTGTATCAATTGATGTTGTCCAATCACTTACCACCAATAATTCTAAGGTTAAGTACAAAATCATGGCTATTGGCCACTTGAAAAAGTGGGTCAAAGCTAAGGCTATTCAGGAAGTAGACACAGTGACTACAATTAAGTTCATCTATGAGAATGTTATCTACAAGCATGGGTGTCCAAAAGTTATACTGACCAATAAAAGAAGCAATTTCATAATTTAATTTATTATGAAACTTAATTAGTGAATGGGAGTGTCATGGCTTAATGAAATGATTGAGGTAACCAACTGTAAGGATAAAGCTGGTTGTCAGGAGGCCAAAAAAGTCAAATTGCAAGGCCTTACTGATCTAAAACATACCCTGGACCAACGGTGGGTGCAGGCAAGATATGCTCAAGTTGGTCCTGGGGATATGCGTGATGCTCAGCCCTGCATTACAGCAAGGGCATTAAAATGCACCAGCTATATCACTGATTATATAGGTTTGATTTGGTTGCTTGCTGAATGGGGTTTCAAAATCAGTTTGATTTTCATATTTTGTTATTGGGTTGGCCTTACTTATAATCAATAACCCAAGTTTGGTCAATCTCAAACTACAGTGCCCTGGCTGACAGTAGTGTGTCTATTGGCTCGCTTAGGCTTAGCACAAATCATTAAGATCAAAAATTCTCCCCTATTATTTAAGTATGTTTCTGCAAGAACAACCTTCCTTGTTGGTCAACTTCCCTAATAAAATCCATTATTAGCTTTACATTTTTTAATATGGTTTCTTGGGCAAACCTATATGGACCTCCTCGAGGAGGTCTCTAACAGCATTGGTTAGTTTATTTTTACAAAATTATCACCCATATCTTGTGCGCCGCTGGGCCATCCTGATCCCCTCCAGATCAAAGTACCCAAGCACTCCTGCACAGATTCTCCCTTGGATATGTACTCCCCTTTGGGGTCCAACCAAGTTTTGTTATTTAATTGCTATCTACTACTTTATACCGCGTTGTCCACCCTTGCCCTGGGACTCTTTTTCTCTGGCATCATCCATGGTGCCCTTTTTACCATCTTGCTAATGACTAGTTCTCTGATGGTGTGGCTGTGCATCCCACACTGCCTCTCTGGGAATGAGAGTTACAGACACTCTCCTTACAGTAGGCAACCAACCACTTTATTTTATGTGCACTATTATATGTGTGGGGCTTTTGCTGAATGCAAGTTGGGTGCACCTGCCATTTTTCACAGCCTCAATGGGGCTCACCACCATTTTCTCATTTGGTTGATGGTTGGTTCATTTCAGTGTAATTCTTGCTACCTTCAACTGGGAAGTGCCCACCCTTCTTGCTCATAACTGGTAGATTCTGCGTTTCACAATTCAGGTGTTGTGATTTTCTGAATTTCCCCAAAATTAACAAAAAAAACAAATTAATTAAATTAATTTCTTCTTGGCACCACGTTAGGATGATGCAGGCAGGATCATTGATGAAAGTCTTGGTGATGGTCTTGGATAACAATGCACAACCTTCTGCCAAAATGGGTATAGTGTCATTTACATTCCAAAACACGTTTTAAAATGCTAATTGTAACGCACTGGCTCCTTCCAATGAGCCACGAATGAGTTGGGCAACAGGATCCATGTTAAAGACCATAGGGCTGACAGGACTCCTGATACTACTCTCCTGGTGCGCGCGCTACAAGATCGGACAAGCACCCTCTGGAAGACAGTTGCAAGTATACTTAACCCCAGCAACATGCCTTGACTCCAAGACAAGGTATATAGGGAGGCAATAGCCCTCCCAAGCTCACTCTCAAAGTCCAATTCTTGTTGATTTAAGCCAAACATGGCTGCAGTTAGGCAATATCTTTAAAATAAACCCAAATTATAAATATATGAATTTTAGGTTCTTTTATTTAATATTTAGCCAAGTTGATAGAAAACAAAACTGAGGAGCCTCCAGCTCCCAGTTCCTTCCCTATATACACATGTTAAAAGCTAAAAATAAAATATAACATAAGCTTATGGTGCCAGCTTGAATGATGTTTGCTGTAAACTTTACAGCAGGATCGCGGAATCTTTACTCAATGGTTTCATGCCAGTTCCAATCCTCAATGGTTCCGCGCCAGTTCCATTTCAAATCCCAATTGAACCGCGAAACTCCCAAGCACCCATTTCATTCCATTCTCGGTTCAAATCCAAATTGAATCTCGAAACTACCCATTTTACTCGTTTTCCGTTTTGTTCTGACTTGGATGCCCATCTTGCTCCTTGGCCTACTCCAAGTCCGGCCCCTTAGGTGTCCTTGCCAGAACCAACTCCCCCTCCTCCTCCATACATACAGACACAGCCTGCCCTGTCTTACCAAAGATTAGGGCAATGTGATGCTGAGGATAGACCTCGACTGTCACACTAATTCCTTAAATAAAATGAGTTAAATATCATCTTTTGTGGCTCTAGTTTGGAACCAATTTCATTATACCAGATCACCCCAGAGAGCCCGCGCTTGATTCCTACCATGATCCACAGAACACAGGCAGTCAAAAAGTACTTTTACAATATAAAATTGTTTATGCAATTGCTGAAGATATGGTGCAATATGTGGCCTCAGTACTAGGAGTGGCCAATTATCCCTCTCCATTCTTTTTATTTAACTGAGGTAAGCTGACCAGGGGACAAGCAATAATGAAATACATAAGGGGATAGGGGAAGGCGAAGTGTAACTGAATTAGGCATCCCAGAGTAAATGAGCTACACCTGCTGCCAGCTGGTATCACCAGGTCTGGGGGGATGAGTACGCTACTCTGGGGGGGTTTCCCCTGTTATGGAGCAGGTGTAGATGAAGGGGTCCAGATATAGAAACCATACAGGGAACCATGACTCCACAAGCCTTTGCTGCCTCAGCTTCATGTATCCATAAAGCCAGGCTTGGAAGTGTTCCAGTAGGTGAACGTGGAATCTATTGATTATCCCATGGATGGTTGGTACAGTTCCCTTGAAAGCATCCAAAACAATGATGTGGATTGTCCACATTGCTATGGTTACTATTAGGGAGCGGAGGGTAGGTGGTATTGAGTATTTGAGCTGGAGCACGAGGAGGCTCCTGGAGATAGATAATTAATTATTTTGGAACCTAAGCAGGCGCGCAACTTCCCTCCATATGGCTCTTGATGGGGGGCATGCTTCAAGGCGGTGGTGTAGGGTGCCATCTCCTCCACACACTGCGCACTCTGCATGGAGAGAGCTGGAGCGATCTGCTGTTCTGTAGGTTCTTCTAAGGCAGCGCCATGTTTTAGCTCTTATCCTTAGCTGAAGGAGCGGATGATGTGTTAGCCTCCATATTGCCTTCTGTGTTGTGAGCTCATATGGGATGTCTAGAGCATCCAGGTAGTCGATTATAGCTATGTCTAGGGCCACATCATGTGTGTCCCTCTGGGGTTGTCCTCTGGGTTCCTTAGCGTGAAGTGGACTCTGGGCCTACCCCTTCCCTGACTAGTGCCTGTGAGTGTGACGGACCACCCCATGTATCAAATAGTGCAAAGGAGGCGTTTAAAGTGTGGTGGAGTTCCAGGAGCCACTGTGGTGGGGTGTTTTGCGAGGTATGTGAGCAGGCTGGATGGGTTGTGTGGGTTTGATAGTTTTAGCGCCTGTGCAAAGTTGGCCCTCGCTGCTCTGGACCAGTGTTGTTGTGGGAGGTCTGGGGCAAGAACTTCCTTTATCCAGGTGCCCAGTATGCAGTTGGCGTGGACCTCAAAGTCCATTAGGCCCATGCCTCCACTGGAGCGTGGGCCAAAGAGTGTTTCCACCTGTACAGGTGGCCGGGTCCCAGGACACAGCCATCCCTGGATTATTGCACGGATTGAAGACATTAAAGTAGGTGAGAAGGATATTGTGTGTGGGGAACCACAGCATCGGGAGGATGAGTGAGTTAACAACTTTTACTCGCCCCATTAGTTCTGGGGATCTTTCATTAAGGGAGGCTACGCAGTTGGACATCCGCTGTAGTAGGTTGTTTTACATTGTCTCGTTGGCGTACCCTCCTGTCTCCAGACATACCCCAAGGTGGCGGACAGGGTTGATTGAAGGAGGTGGTACAAAGGGGAGGATGAGGGGGTTGTTCCTTTGTGGGGGGCTGTGAGGTTTAAGTGTTGTAGCCCAATAGTTGGTGTACTTGCATAAGATGATTATTTCCATTTTCTTTTTGTTAAGCGATGCGTTGCTCACAGTGGAATATTCCTCTAATGTGCTTTCCAGTTGGTGGGCATCATTGTTGTTAGCTATACCTGTCACGCAGTCATCCGCAAAGGCTAGTATCATGACTAATGACTGGCCTTGTGCGGTTATGCCCATAAGGCGTGAGTCAGCAACGCGAAGGAGTGGATCAAAGCCGAATTTGTACAGCAGCGGGTTGAGGGGGTCCCCTTGTTTGAGCCCTCTGCGTGGTGTGATCTATCCCTCTCCGTTCTATGATGCAAAAACCTATACTGGGGGAATACTTATGCCTGATGAAGAATGTTCTGTTGAAGTATTGGAGTTATCTTCTTTGAATAAAGAACATTATGGATATTTTTTGTTGACTGCTACCCTTTCATCCCCTTTAGGGAAAATTAGCACAACGATTTTGGTGGATAACGTAGCCTCTGAGAATTTTATAGACCAAGACCTAGCCGACTATCTTTAATTTGAGTTACTTGTTTGGTGGTATGGTTAGGGTAGGGGTTTCCCAAGGTATTCCGACGCTGAAGGTTCTAGGGTTAGTGGATTATCAAGTTAGCAATTATCATTTGCCGGACCATTTCCAAGCAATCAAAAACCTTCTGTACCCCATAATTTGGGAGTAGAGTGGTGGCAAAAGTTTGACATCAGAACTAACTTGAAAGACAATACCTTGTCCTTAACTTTATAAAATGGTCACATAATAGTTGTCCCCTTGTCTGAGGCTAAATTCTCAGGGCGATCTGCCCCACTGTCCCAATAACCACTCTCAGTCTTGCTCCGTTGCTGAAGCCCTCTCTGGAGGTACACTTATCTTCCTGTTTGGAGGGTATGGAATCTTCGTTTGATGCGGCTTCATCCAATGTACTACCAGCTCATTCAAAGTTTATTTGTGAGTTCAAGCTCACCGTTGATCTGGTGCGTATATCTATCCCTAATTACGCTTTGACTGTACAGGATGAAGTGGCATCAGATGTGTGGATTAAGGAGCAGTTGGCCAAAGGCGCAATATTCCATGTTACCTCCTCGCTATGCTACACACTTCTCTTTGTGGAGACAGCCAATGGTACTTTACGCCCATTTGTATATTATGGTAACCTAAACAATTTCACTATACCAGATTTACATCCCATCTAATTGGAATCTCAGATTGATCACTATGTGGAGAAGGCCTGAGTCTTCTCCAAAATGGATTGCTTAAATGCATTCAATCAGGCCCAGATAAAGAAGGGTCAGGAGTGGCTCACCGCATTCCAAATCTAAAAATAATTTTCCAGTTTCAGGTTATGCTTTTGGGCTTAAAAATGCAATGCTGTCTTTCAAAGCCATATATATGCGGCCTTAGAGGACCTTCTGGATGTGTGCACGATGGCCTACATGGATGATATTCTGGTGTTTTCC
>JAKSZP010019354.1:0-17685 GCA_022478985.1 Massospora cicadina | reverse complement strand
TTTTTCATGAAATGCCCCTAAGGGGAGTGGAGCCTATAAAAGAGGAGAGGGTAATGTCATGTTCACATGATTTTATTTAAGGGGTCAATGGCAAGACAAGGCTGGGCGCCAAGATTCAAAAAAGGTCAAGCTACGAGACCTTCCTGACTTAAGGCACACCTTGGGCCAACGCTGGGTGCAGGCCAAATATACCCAGGTTAATTCAGAGGAAGTGCAACCTGCCCAGCAATGTGTAACAGCCATAGTGTTAAAACGGACATGCTACCATTTTAACAACAGTTTTACTTGGCTACTCAGTGAATGGGGGTTTGAAACCCATTCATTTTATGAAATTTCCAACTCAGGTTGGCATTGACTTCAATCTATCACTCAATTCCGGTTGATATCAAAGTACATTACCCTGTCAGATGAAAGCATGCGCCTAATGGTGCACCAGGGCTTAGTAATACTTTTTTCCAATCGATTATTTCCCCAAATTGGATTAAATATGTTTGCTCAAGACTAACCTTTCTCGTTGGTCATCTTCCTTTTAATAAATCCCACGTTTATTACAGTTTTTAATATATGGTTACTATTGTGAACCTGTGCGCGGACCTCATTGAGGAGATCTTTATCAACGTTGGCCATTATATCTTCTTTAAAATATTCACAAGGTCAAATGCACCGTTTCGCCCCATTAGTTCCCTCCAAACTGAGGCATCCAAATCCTCCTGCACTGATCTCAGCTTGGATATGGGCTCCTCTGTGGGGCCCACCCAAGTGTTCCTGTATATCAGCTTCCTACTGCTCTACACCATTCTATACTCCCTTGCACAGGGTTCCTCTGGCTCTGGCGCCCTGCATGGTGCCCTTTTTCCTATATCCATGACGATGAGTTTTCTATCTTTGTGGCTGTTCACCGTGCACCACCTATCTGGGAACTGATGTATTATAGACACTCTCTTGACACATGGGATGATGAGGACAAACCCATACATGTAAGGAGAGTGTCTATAACTCTCCTGTTCCCAGCGTGGTAGTGCTTGGTGCACAGTGCCAACGCCAGGGAACTAGCCATTAGTACAAAAAGTACTAAAGCCCAGAATAGGGTGCTGGAGCAATAATACCTTAAGTAAAAAATGCGATCATAATATAAAATAACCAACCAAAAGTGACGTGGTGCACAAGGGAAGAAGGGGTAAGCGTCCCAGGTTGGAAGGAACCTGGGCGACCCAACGGTGCACAAGGGGATAAACTAATCATATTCAAAATGGAATAGTTAACATCATGAGACCTCCTCGAAGGGGTCCACTCACAGGATCATCTGAAATAACATAATAGAAAATGGGAAAGCGGGGAAAGTTTATTGAAAAAGTCGACCAATAAGGAATGTTGGTCACAGGAACCAAATTTAAACTTTGTTGGGGTAATTCAGGGTCTGGCAAAGAAGTCCCAAGCACCAATTCACCAATAGGTAAACACTACCATCTGAATTGGTAGAATACACTCAAACTGACTTCACTTGAGTAATTGATTGAAGTTGTATCTGACCTGAATGCTTAGTTTTGTAAATGGAACAGGTTTCAAACCCCCGTTCCTCAATCAACTGAATTGAACCATCATCGCTAATTGAGTAAACCATTTGTTTTAATGCCTGGGCTGATGCAAGAGGATGGGCGTTCTGCACCTCACTAGTACCAACCAGGGCATATTTGGCTTGTAGCCAGCGTTGGTCTAGTGTGTGCTTGAGGTCAGGGAGGGCCTGAAGCTTCACCTTCTGGGCCTGCTGTTGCCCAGCCTTATCCTTGGTGTTGGTGCCACTATCATGTCATTTAGCCATGACAATACAGAAGATGCTAGCTTGGCACTTCTGCAACATTAAGGTGGAGAGTGCTAAGTTTTACATGAAAGTAGGTGTGAACTGGTTTCCCTATCTTCACCCATCAGATTGAGTACCTGTGATCATGGAGTCTCACACTATCTGGGGCATGGTGGAGTAATAAAAAACAATGATTGGGTTAAATAAAGCTATACTTGGAGGGCACCATAGAGATCATAAATGAAGTCATGGATGCCTATCTGACCTGTAAATGCAGCCCAGCTTCAAGACCAAGCATAAATACCAACCTATCACCCCTCACCAGCCTTTCCACACAATGAGCCTAGATGTGGTTAGCCCCTACCTCAGCTACTTGGAGGAGATTGATATATCCTGGTAGGTATTGATTATTTTACTTGATGGGTTAAGCTGTGGCTCTTCCCTCCTAAACTGAGAAAGCTACCACCACATTTTTCCATCAGAATACTTTCATCTGCCATGGATGCCAAAAGTTATTTTTTATGACAATGAAAAGAACTTCATTTTGTCACTAACAGGTTCACACCAATATTCCACAGGAAATTGGGAAAGTAAGAGCCTCATAGCTGTTTTTAATCTCTTTCTGCTAAGCATCACTTTTCAAAAATCAATTCAGCCTGAAATTTAGCTCCACTAAAGAGATTTACGAAAACTATTAGCAAATATGGCGGGAAACCCCGCAAAAAGAACCCGCAGGCTATGCCAAACGAGCCAGTACCACCCCCAAACGAAGCAACCCTCGGTTACCCACCTCAGGGTCAACCAGAATCACCCGCTCTCAAGCAGCAGCCATGAAAGCAGGCACCACCCCCAACCTGGAGCTACTCCAACTAGCGCCAGTTCACCTGATCGCACTTCTGCAACCTGCACGCCTAGCAGCTCTGTGTGCGCTGCCTCCCACCAACCCGCTGGGCCCCCTCCAACCAAGGAGGCCATCACCCACGCTGTTTTAATGGCGTCTGCTCAGTTGAATGCAACTCAGCCCATCCAGGCATTCACCTCCCCCATTGTGTCAGCTAATTCAGCCCCATCTATTATTGCTGACGCTGTTTTTCTGGCTCCCTCCATGAGGGGCGATACCCAGCTACCTGGCCCCCAAATCCTCAGATGTAAGGTTGGATTAGCCGCACATTCTGGTTCACTAAGCACCAAATTGGGACAATCTACTCTTCCCAATGAGGATTCAAATGGTTCGGATTTTGGAACTTCACACCAGTTCCAATCTTCCCCGTCCCATTTAAACCCCGTAATTGGCACCTCTCAAGTCGGCACTTTATCTCAATATGCTGAAACGACCAATTCACCAATCAGCCAATGAGTTTTGCCCACGAAATCACAGCAAATACTCGGGCTGAATTTACCCAAATAGATTGGGATGGTGATGAAACATCGCCCTCCTCCCAATTGGCTGGAGTTAATTCCAATCTGGATGTGACTCCCCAATTTAGCGAGGCCCAACAATCACCTGGCCCCCAAACCCTCGGATGTAAGGTTGGATTAGCCGCACATTCTGGTTCACTAAGCACCAAATTGGGACAATCTACTCTTCCCAATGGGGATTTAGATGGTTCAGATTTTGGAACTTCACACCAGTTCCAATCTCACCCGTCCCATTTAAACCCCATAATTGGCACTTCTCAAGTCGGCACTTTATCTCCATATGCTGAAAACGACCAATTCACCAATCAGCCAGTGAGTTTTGCCCACGAAATCACAGCAAATACTCGGGCTGAATTTACCCAAATAGATTGGGATGGTGATGAAACATCTCCTCCTCCCAACTGGCTGGAGTTAATTCCAATCTGGATGGGCCTCCCCAATTTAGCGAAGCCCAACAAACCGCCCCTCAATTTAATATGACGCCAGCAACTGCTGTAAGATTCCAGCAACAAGGGAACTCCGCAAACTTGTCCAAACCATCAGCTCACACTCAACCCGCAATTGCAGCCCAAAGCAAACACAAACGTACCAAAGGAGCCACTGAGGCGTGGCAAAAACCTCTGGCACCAACGCTACCCAAAGCTAATCCCCGTGAAGTGGCGTTTATCGCTGATGTTAAGAAGAAATGGGCCGAAACTAGAGCGCAAAAAGCTCTACCTCGCTCAACCCTCTCCCACGCAATTCGCCTTTATTATGGGCATAACCCTGTTGAATTCTATACAGAGGATTACTTCTCATACTTTGCAGCGATTGCGGAGACATTCCCAATTAACACCACCATCCATGAATCAGTGGAGGGCCACTACATCGATGTGGGCTTCACTGAAGCTGCCCTTGCTGACCATGCTGCCACCCTCCAGGTCATTATTCCACGCGGATCTCTTCGCATCTCCCACACATGCTCTCACCTGGAGAAAATTTCATGGGTTACTTTTTCCAACCTACCAACGACTGTTAATCCTGAGTCTCTTAAACTGGCACTCCATCGTGGTTTAATGGAGTTTGGGTCTGTTCTTTCAGTGGACTTTAGCGTCCCCTCTTACTATGCTCCCACTCAAAGAGCTTGCACTGCTAGGGCGTCGTTCATCCCCTCCCCCACTGTATCCCGCAACATTGAGGTTATTCCTCGTGTGGCGGTAGTTGGGGCATGCCCTGAGATCTTTTTTGTCGACCCTGATCAGGAGCGCCCCCGGTGTTCATGGTGTAACGCCCTTGGACACTTGTATAGTGGCTGCACAGCTCGAAAACAAGCCCTCTTAGCCACCACCCAGGGGCCTAAACCAGGCCAAAAACGATCCCACGTGGCTGCAGCAGCAATTCCACAACCCACACAATGGGTTCCCGTTCAAGACCTGTCCCCTGAGGCCTTACGCCTAGCAGTTGAAACAGCTAACCCCACTATTGGTATGGGATACCTTCGCGCTCATGCCCCCCTTCTAATGGGCACCCCCTCCAATCTCCCAGAGTCAACTCCCTCTCTCACCAAGCGCAAGGCATCTCCCACAGGGTGCCCCTCGTCAGCCACCCCCACTCAGGGCTCCGCGGCACCCCCACCAACCTCCACCAGCGATTTATCGCATCAACCCTCAGCTCCCAAGGGAGCTATGCCCACCAGCATGGACTGGCAACCCGCGGCCTGCGGTAGAAGTGCCACCTCAAAGAGTCCTACCCCAACCCCACAGTCCATTTTGCGCGGATCCTTTGCAGCGTTGGAGGAAGTGAATATGGACTCAGACTCATCAAATGGGGACACCGCGGAGGTCACCATTGAGCACCCTCAGGTCCTTCCCCTGCAACGGAGTGGGGGCAGCATCCTAGGCTGGCTTACTGGGTCCTCCGCCCCCCACCCTCTCCCTTCCCCTCAGAACCCTCGACGCTCCTCACAGATTGCAGCTAATAGTCAAGCTAAAGGACTCAAAACTAGCCGCCTCACAGCAGCAGGTTTAAGCGCTGGCAACCCCCAGGACATGGAGGGGAACAGCTATGAGTCCCCATGGCAGCACCCTGGCCCTGCAATCCATCAACGCAAATGGGTTGCGGGACTTTAAGCGGAGAGCCCGCCTCCTCCAAAACTTCAGGTCAGCACAAATTGACATCGCTGCTGTCCAGGAGCCCCATATTCTCCCCCACGAACAATCTGCATGGAATGAACAGTTTGGAGGCAACTCCTTCTGGACAAACCATGCCGCCCTTATTGTTTTGAATCCCCGGGTTAAAACCCATTCTTTTTCACAATATCTAGGTGGCCGCCTCATACTGGCCAAACTCACCACTCCTGACTTCTCCTTCTTCGCTGCAAGCATCTACCTTCCTAATGCAGGTCAGGAGCAAAATCGGCTCTTGGAAGAGCTCGTCCAACTCAATCTCCCACGGAATACAGTCCTCTTAGGAGATTTCAACACAACCATAAGTCGCGTCCGTGACTCTTACCCCCCTGCAGCAAAGGAACGCCCTGGATCAAGTCGCCTCCAGGATTTCCTTCGCTTGAGTGGCTTTATAGATGCGCTTCCACCTTCCGCGTCTGGCCTAGGTTGCATGACTAGGATCCAGTATGATGGAGGAGCTTTCCAGTCAGCGTCACGCATAGATATGGCACTGATTGGCCCCTGCTAATTGGCCGCGTCTCCTCTCCCATCTCTCGTGACAACCATCTGAGTGATCACAGGTCACTCACCATTGTCCTCACCACCACACTTAGACCGTCGCGTAGGTTCTGGCCTAGGGTTGCCCCAGCTCTTCTCAACAACCCCTTCACTAAGGAGAAGCTGTCTATGACCATCTGGGAGACTCTCACCTCCCTCCCACCCCACCTGCTTGACCACAAGGCTAGATGGACGGTGACCAAGGAGGGCATCACCCGCGTTGCTTACAACTGTGCCAAAGCCCAGATGACTGCAGCTTGCGCCAGAGTCAAAAGGGCGGAAGCCAGAATCAGACATCTAGAGCGAAACTGCCAGCCTTCGCCCTCTCCCAGATGGTTGGAAGACTGGGAAGCGGCGCAGGAAGCACTCCGCTTGGAGCTCACACTGCAGGAAGAACGGGCAGCAAACTTTACAACATCTCATTACTATGCTCAATGGGAACGCCCCACCCGCTTCTTCTTTCAGAAACAGAAAGCCCGGTCAACAGCGCAGGATATTACTGCACTGAAGATTGGCACTACAACCACTTCAGATAAGGAGGAAATCACGCAGGATCTACACCGCTTCTACTCCAGCCTCTTCCATGCCACCCAGGTGGACCCATCGGACATCCAAGACTTCCTGTGGCGGGCTCCAGAGCCGCCCATTGACCCACGGGCTGAATAGGCTCTACTGGCGCCTATTTCCATCCAGGAGGTGATGGAAACCCTTCTGAAATCCCCACGGCTTAAAGCCCCAGGCCCAGACGGAATACCCTTTGAGGTGTACCTTCTGGAACCTGCAGTGATAGCCAGAACCCTCCGCGACCTCTTTGCTGCACTCTTGGTGAATGGCGAGGTCCTCCCCGACTCCAGAGGCTCAATCAAGACCCTCATTCACAAGAAGTCAGTCGTGAGAACCTGGCGAACTGGCGCCCCATAGCGTTGATCAACCCAGACCACAAGCTCTTCACGAAGCTTCTGGCCAACCGCATCACCAAATGGGTGTCACCTCGCCTCTCCCCATCCCAGCACGGTTTTATTCCGGGGAGGTCGTTATGGGACAACTATAATGACCTTCACGTGACTTTGACTGCTAACTCTCATAAGGTGAATGGCTTTGTGGCTCTCCTGGATATGGAGAAAGCATATGATCGGGTAGCCTGGAAGTATATTGATGCTTCCCTGGCCCGCTTCCTTCTCTTACCCGCAGCTAGGCGCTGGATATCAGCGCTCTATGACCAGCTCCACACCAGAGTCCTGGCGCCAATGGGTTTTACAGTGGCAGTACCAGTTGGACAAGGTCTCCTGCAAGGGGACCCCCTGAGCCCTATCCTTTTTAACATCACCCTTGACCCCCTCTTGGCCTCCTTACAGGACAAGCTAACAGGGATTCTGGTCCCAGGTAAAGCCCCCACACGCACCATGGCATTTGCAGATGACACTGCCATTGCATTTGGCTGCCCTGGGGATGTTGCCCTCGCTGTTGTGACCATTGAGAGGTACACCAAGGCGTCCAACGCCATGGTCAACACCTCCAAGACAACAGTTGTACAGGTCGGCTCCCCCACCTTCCCCCCACCATTTGGTATTGAACCTGAGCGCGGTACCTTCAGTCACCTGGGCGTTCTCACCAACCAACAAGGAGTTGCGCTAAAAGACAATGAGGACTTGCTCCTTGCAGCAGTTAACTCCAGGATTGCCAGCTGGAACCGGCGGCACATCACCCCCCAGGGTCGAGCTCTGATGGCCAATGTGTTCCTCCTCTCCAAAGTCTGGTTCCTAGCGCACGTCTGCCCATTCACAGATGCCTTTTATACGCGGCTCAATGTACTCCTCCGCTGTTGGATCTGGGGCTCAAACCATCCACCAATGGCCCTCTCAACCATTGCCCAACCCTGCAATGAAGGGGGCCTAGGGCTTCTGGACACGCAATCCCACGCCACCACAATCTTCCTGAAGTTCCTATGGCCGATTGTCTGCTGGGACGCGACCCCCATGCCCCAATGGGCGCCCGCCCTCCGCCAGTCAGTGTCAGCAGCTCTGGGTCTTCCTAGAGCATCTCTGACCTCATTAGGGAGTGGCTCACAAACCACCCAGGCCATCGCCTAAAACCATCCTCATCCCCCTACTGGAACCAGGCTCTCCTTGCCCTGAAACGAGTAGGCGCGCGGATCCACCATGCCTTCCCATACAGAAGGGAAGGCCCTGGCCTCAGCCCACGTCGCCATGCAATTGTGCACAATGGACAAGTTGTCACAACTCGCCTCAACCCCCAAGATCGTCCTCCCATCCGCCAAAGACTCCTTGAGCTCCTCCCTCCCTCCGTGAGATTTGACCTTAAGGAATTGTGGTAGGACGTCTATCACTCCATCCTGTCAGCAAAGGTGTCCAACAACTTATGTAGGGTGCTCCACTGTTCATACAGGACAGGGGACCGGACTGGCCCTACAGTCCAGCACCAAAGCTGCCCCCACTGTGTGGAGCCTATTGACTCCCACCTCCATCATTTTTTCATCTGTCCAGGTGTCGCCGCATTTTGGCCAAAGGCCCGCGCGTTCCTCCATGCTCAGCCCTGGTCTGGACACCCTGTGCAAGACCTCATGTTCAAGAAGACATTGCCTGGTTGCCACCGACCCCTCCATGTCCTCGCCTATGCCATAGCCATCTGGACCATCCATAACTCCTTCCTTCGTGCTGCCTTTGACCAGTAGGTGTGGACCCTTCCACACATGATCACCCACTTTCAGGTACACTTTGAGATGGCCCTGAAGGTCTGCACTATGTCGCCAACCCTCCCCCGCTCAGTTGTCACTGCAGCACGGCTCTGGCGCGCAAACCCCCTCCCTTTCTCGATGCCTCCTCCCTCCCCTTCCCTCGCCTCAGGCTCTTAGGAGCCCAGGCGTAATTCAATAAACATCGATGAATCCCCCCTTGGGTTGGGACCATCTAGTACCAAAAAAAAGAGCCTCATAGCTGACCTTACTAGGGACCAGACTGCTGAAGCCATTTCCCAAAACCATCTGCCAAGTTTTCTCGTTGCCATACACCCTCAGACCACTGTCCACACGCTGCAGGAGAGTACCAAGATCCATTCCAATGCCACACCAAGCTCGCCAGTGGAGCTCATGTCTTTGATCCAATTATATTATTTAAAATAAAGTATTATTTTCTTATGCAAGCAATTCATTATTGAATTTTGAGGGTTTTGTAGAAGACTCAACTGGCCATTTAGGCCAACCTATCCCCAAATAAATAGTACTTTGCTAATATTGAATAAGCTTTCTCCTACGCCAAGCTCTCCTGAACCAGCAAGCACATCTCAGGCAAAGATTCCATAACTACCAAATCATTGTCCATGCCACTCATAAGTCTGGCATCATATAGACTTGGATGCATTTTGGCTTCAGACAGTCAAATTTCCCTTGCTCTGATTCCCTCAAATTTGGGTTCCTTCCTATGAATTCAATATTTGCATCCAGCACTGACTGATCCAAAGCAATGTACAGATCAGGTGCAACCTGATCTGTTACACATTTTAGGAGTGGTTAAGTTTCTAGATACCTTGATGGGGGCCCAAAAGCTCTTTTTAGCCTCTTATACCCTTCTATAATGGTAATATAGAAAGAGTTAATAAAACTCTGGTTTCTATACACAAAAGGTGACCAATCAGACCCTCTTCACTGGGATCTGTATCTACCCAGTGCCCTCATGGAATAGAATATTAGTTACATCCAGATCCTCAAAATGTCTCCTTTCCAGGTGCTGTTTAGTTGAGAACCTGGGGTGCCAGCCTTGTTAGCCAAAGATACTTTCTCTGCTAAGACTGACCCTGATTAAGCCTAGAAAAAGTTGGTCCAGCATCTCATCCATTTACAATAAGAGGCTATGACCAATTTGGTAAAAATGTCACTAAAGAGGGCCAAGCAGCTTTTCAGGACTAAGAGGTTTAGACCACTTGTCCTTTTTTAAATTATAGACCAGTAAACCCAAAGTTTCTGGGTGCTGGATTATATATATTTGCTTTTCTTAGCTGGAAAGTCTTTTCTCAGGTTAACGTCACTGGAGTCATAGATCCTAACTATTATTTTCCTCAAATAAATAGAGTAGGCCAGTTTTAACTTAAAGTGCAGAAGGGAGTGTCAAGTTTATTGCTTATAGTCATTGTTATATGAGAGTTTTAGTCAATCTTCTTGCATACCAAACTAAGATCTATTCTCATTACCAATCAGGGATTTACAGACTGGTCATTTATTTCAGTCAAATAGGATTTGCTCACAGCATGAATTGGTTTTGAACCCCAATATTAAAGGTTTTGGGTGAGTTATATTTGACTGCATTAGTTGGGGATTGTCCCCCATATTAAGAGGGCTTGAAATTCATCGGGATCATCCCTGATAATGGTCCCAGTTATTTTGACAATTTGGGTTTGATCTCCATCATCTGACTCATCTAAATTTCCAACTTGGGTCGGAATCTCAACACAGCTAATGAGCTCTAGCCCCCACTTCTTTCCTTCCAAGTACTAGACTTAGTGTTATATTATCACAATTATATCACTCCTAGAAGTGAAAAGCTTGGGTCTATCTGTGAAAAGGACCTTTTATAATCACTTATAAATGATGGGATGAGTACTCCATCAAATCCCTTGCTTATGGAGTTACTGTCAGCTGGGTCCATGACCAGTTCCTGCATTCATATCTCACCCTAGCACTCTTAAATGAGGTAATATTGGATAATTATATATCCAATACTGTGTAAAGAGTGTTTGGGGGTAAATGAGGCTAATATTGCCCAAAAGACCCTGGTAGATTCTCAGTGGAACCCCTCAAGTTGGGGTAATCCTTCTATCCTCCCTTCTTAGCCAAATACCCCTATTGTAAGTAGTAGGTTTGCACCAAACCTGTGGCAGAATCAGGGGAGATATTCTGAGGTCCCTCCACATCCTATCTGCAGTTTAATTAAAATGTTTCAGCAGAGACTATCCCCTTTTATAGACCTAGAGGGGTCCCACAAGGTGAATATATTTTCCCACAATCTGATTAGTTTAAATATATAAGATCCTTGCCCTATGAGTTCATCTTACCTTTTAGCACCCCCACCATTTGGCATCAAGGTGAAGCAAGGCAAGGTTGTTGAGTGCTCTGATAGGTCAAAACCCCATATTTCCAAATAAGGCTGCCCTCAGCCTATAATGAATTTTTCTCCCCTCTCACTTTGAGCCTCAAAATAATTTAAATACTAAGCAGCAATATATTAATAGGGGGCTTCTTTTTACCCTGCCGCTGGCACTTAATAAAATAACCATTAAATCTCATATTTCTATAGTATTTAAGGTCCTATTTTTAATTCAAAAGTGGTGTAAAACCCCAGTATTTTATAACAGCAGCTGAGAGTTTCAATACTCCAGATTCTGCTGAATTGTTCAAATCCTGTGCAAATAGCATTGATGAGCCATAATAGGCCAGAATTCCAACATAGTGTATTAATACTTAATTCTTGGATTCAGTGCTAAGGACAACTATTTGCACTTCTATTTAATCAGCTAATCTAATTTTTGAGGTACGCTGACCAGGGGATGGTATCTAACTTAATCTTAATTGGAACAAACTTATTTGATAGTACCCTGCTGTAGATAATGGTACAACTATAGCTATCAACTTTTTGGCATCCTTGTATGGGCAACTAAAAGGTTCTAATATTTAACAAGGTTGCGTGTCTCCAGGCTACTAAATTATATTTAATAAAAACCAGTTTATTTGTAAAATTTTTATTTTATTATATGAGGGTAAATCAAAAAGTAAAGGCAAATTTTATTTTCCCTGCTGCAATGGATGGCAGCACTGACTGAACAATGATATATCATAACCTCAAAGTTTTTTTATTCTTTAGCTATGTTATTTTAGTGCTCAACTCTATTTATAGTGATTTTAGGGTATTTTATTATGAGTGCCCCATTGTCCGTGTGCACCAAGGAAGAAATGAGGGGAGTAGTATATTTTCTACACTCTGAGGGGACTAAACCTGTGGAGATATATGCAGAATACAGCAGCAGTATGGTGAGAGCTGTTTTAGTGAATACAAAATTTATGAGTGGATAAATTGCTTTAAAAATGGTCATGTATCTATCTGCAATGAAGAGCGTTCAGGTAGGCTATCCACTTCAAAGATAGACAAGAATATCAAGACAGTTGAGAGAATGATTCATGATGATTGTCATTAAAATTGATAATATTGCACATGCATTGAATATTAGCCACAGTTCAGCAGTTGCAATCATCCACAAATCACTAAATTATTGCAAAGTGTGTGCTCGTTGGGTACCACATTGACTGACAGACCAGCACAAATAGAAATATTTAGAAATTTTGAAATCACATTTAAGGCATTTAGAAGAGGAAGGAGAAGAGTTTCTCAGTCGCATAGCAACCGTTGATGAGACATGGGTCTATCACTTCAAACCACAGAGTAATTGGCAGAGTATGGTATGGGAACATCCATCCTCACCTGCAGCAAAAAAGTTCAAAAGACAAGTTTCTGCAGGAAAGTTGATGATGACAGTGTTTTGGGATATGAAAGGTCCACTTCTAATTTATTACACTTAGAAAGGTCAAATAGTGAATAGTGAATAGTGACAGCTACTGTGAGCTACTGCAAGTTCTGAAACCTAAAATCAAAACAAAGAGGTGAGGAAAACTTTCAAAAGGTGTGCTTTTGCTTCAGGACTATGCCCATCCTCATACTGCGGGGAAAACAATCCAGTGCATTCAAGATCTTGGTTTTGAGCTGCTGGAGCATCCGCCGTACAGTCCTGACCTAGCTCCAAGTGATTTTCACCTTTTTGGTCTGATGAAGGGGTACCTGCGTGAATCCAAATTTTTGTCGGATGATGAGGTTGTGGAGGCGGTGTGCGAGTGGCTGTGCATGATGCTATAAATCTTCTTCCAGGATGGAATTATGAAGCTTATCAAGAGATGGACCAAGTGCATAGAAATTGAGGGAGATTATGTAGAGAAATGATATTACTTGTCATCTTGTCATCACAATAAAAAGTTCCTTTTTGAAACTTTGCCTTTACTTTTTGACTTACCCTCGTATATATCAACTTATCTAACAAAAATCTTCCTATACACCTTTGTCAAAATATTATGAATGGTATAAATAAAGCCAAGGATATTAGACCAATAAAGATATACAACAAGGGTCTATTAGCCCTATTATCAGTTTGTAAAGAAAACCCTCAAAACAGACAAATGAACAAACATTGGGTATGATATACAATAGCTGCTTTAATAACTTTGAAAGCATCAAACAAATACGTTGAGCGCTAAGGCAGAAAGATCTCATAGTACATGTTAGATACAAACGTTCATTAAAAGCCTCTATTAAGCGTTAACTTTTTAATTAAACCAGATACGGTCTGCCTCAAGTAAATAAATACAATCGGGTGCAGTTTGAAGGTTGTTACGGTCAAAGATCTAACCGAAAATCAATTCTATAGCCAGGTCCAAGTTGCCATTAGTCTGTTTCAGCATTTCAATAGCCTGGTCCCGAGAAACCCCGCCAAACTCCATAAGCTGTTTAATGGAGCTTTCAGGAAACTGGACGCTTTCTAAACAATGAGTAAAAACAACTATGAATTGTTACCTGGAGGCCTAGCAGTTGCCGACGTCGAAGCCTGAGGATTTTCGGTAAAAGTTTGAAACAGTTCGTCATCAATCAGCGCTTTAGGAATCTCATGTTCGGGTAGAAATGGGATTTTCTGATCCGAGATTATAAGAGCGTTGACTTTTAAATCAATGGAGGCCTACATTTATTAACCGCAATGCAATACCACAAGGCTACCTGATAACGCTTGAGCATATCTAGCCCAAGGAGTAAGTCGACCCCTTTGCCCTAGAAGAGGTAAATTTGTTTATAAAAATATCGAACCTCCATCACCGTGAAAGAGCAAGGGTAGAATTCCTTGCCTATCTTTAAAGGGGCCGAATGAATTCGGCCTAAAATTTTAGCCGTTCCGACACCCTTAGCAACTCCAGCAAACCGCGTATCCAGAAGTCTTAAAATACTAGCATTTTAGGGGAGGGCTGGTGAAGATATTACCCGCAGGCTTCAGCACAACTTGGGTTCACTAGTTTTGATAAAAATCCAAACTATAAATTTACTTATAGTGGTTTGTGCACCTGAATCTACAAACGCTTTCACCGGGAACCCGTTGACTTCGGTGTTTATATAAAGCATATGTACCTAGAGAAAAGTAACAATCTCACCCACCTCAGTTCGATACCTGGGCAAAAAATTCCGGGTTATGTTCCAATGCATTTTGCATGTTGGTCATTATATTTTGCTCCTTAATTATGCTTTCGATCTTCTTCTGGGCCTCGACATTGAAGGGGTCATCTCTGAGTTTTGCCTAGTTAAAATTACGGGCGGGGTTTTTAAAAATCATACAATCTCCTGATCCCTCTGTATCTCAAGTTGGGCCCGCTGCATTTCAAATTGACTGTATGCGTCAGCAAATTCAGCGGGTCCTTTCAGGGCAGCATCGTGAAGTTCGGGTTGTTCCTTAGTTTGATTTTTAATGGAAGTTTTAAGGCTTTACTTGCTTCAAATTCTCTAAAGCTCGAGGGTTGGTAATTATTTGGTTTCTCACCGCCTCGATTCTATTTAGAAAATGTTGGTCCAGGGTACTTGGACGGTTGTCACCAGTTGAAGAACCCGTAACGGTAGGGGATAATATATCGAGAATTAAAAGATCGTCATCCTTTATTCCAAATTCCGCCAGCGTCTTATTGGCTCGAAGCTCCGAGTTGTTAAAAAACAGCAGAAGGGTTTCTTTGGGGTGGTCAAGTTCAGCACTTAGGAGCGTTTTAAAGGAGTCGAGGTCCATATCGCCAGGAACTTCCAAGTTATGAATATCCCCATGGGTTTCGGCGACCGTTACCCTCATCTTTCAACCTACAAATTTATAGCTTCAAAATAGCGGAAGATAGTAAAAAAGTATGACAACGAGCCTGAAATGTGAAGGATTTTAAAGTTTAAAAGTTTGATTTCATAAGATTTTATGATTATAATTGACGTGTCAGCTTCAACCACGTCAACTGTGGTACCTAGCAAATCTTAACTCCACATTATGACTTTTGACTAATTCTATTCGCATAATTGTCCCAAATTTGCAGTCACCATATCAAGTTGGCTTTGATTGCTGTCAAAGTGCAGATGAGTTTCCTGTCTATGAAACTAGATTCAACCCTTTGTTCATTTTTCCAAAAATTTGTATAAATACCATAATCCACTCAAAATCTTCTGTAAGCGATTATAAGGCTTGTACAACTTAAAGGATGAAGGTAAAGCTTTTAAATATGTAATTTTATTTAGTCTTATAATCAACCTTATTTTACAATTCAAGGAAAAGGCCATAATTTCCCAAAGTATTAAAGCGCAACATCAAATCCTTGGCTAAGATTAAAGCTCAGCTCTACACACCTACTTCATGGTATTTTAGGTATATCCTACGTCGCAACCTTATTCTAAGTGTAAAAAGCAAGTTACCTTTTTATTTAAAATGTGCTTAATAGTACAAATTGTTATAGCTCATAATTTAAATGGCCGCATGAATTTTATTTGTTTTCATAAAATTCCCCAGTCTCCTATAAGTATACTAGTTACATAAACAAAAGATCTATTTTATAAAGCAGTCATTAGACACTAGGTTATATTGTTCATATAAAGTTATAAAGACAGATCAATTTTATAACATAAAGAAGTTACAAGTTTTTGGCGATATACAGGAATTATATCCATTCTATCCAAGTAGTAAAATTTATTTCATTCACAAACTAGATTATACTTATAATATAAGAACATCAATTGAAGCGCTATTATTACTATTGGTAAAACACTCCTCTTTAGCATAAAGATCTAGAAACTATTGTAGAACCAATATCCATCAACAATTTGGATTCAAGCTAAAATATTATCATTATATAAATATATGGATCACGATCTATAGATTATTTAATTATCTACAGTACTTTATCTATAAAATCTTTGTTTAGTTAATTTTATGCAACACTAAATATAAGATTTATCATAAAGAGTATTCAATAGAGATGACAATTTATATTAAATTACTAGTTAACTTATTGAATCAACCAATCACTAACCGCTTACTAAAACTATCAAGCTTAATAATTAACCTAAACCCACCAACCGCTTGCAAAACTATCGAAACTATTAAATCAACCGAATTTCAAACTGCTCAGCTGTAACAATATACCAAATACCATGAAAATCATAGCATTTTCTCTTCTTTATAAAACTTTTTATTTTATTATAAAATTAAAAATCCAGCATTGAGGTTCATACATATCCCCTCCCATCCACCTAAATCTAAATTGTCAATACTAAATGCTGCAGTTTTGGCTGGGCATTGCGCATACATTGACACATACACACTTGCTTTTATTACAATAGATAAAAGTGATTACAGCAGGATTCGAACAACTGACCATTTATAAAATTTAAGTTTAAAGCCAAAAGCTGAGCCAATTATGCTAGAGGAGATATTTGTAAAATCAATTGGGTTTTGATTCAAAGCTTTGATTTAGATTAACTTGCTAATTAACCAAATAACCACTACCCACTTAACAAAACCATATGAAATATCAAATCAAACGAATACCAAACTGCTCAGCTGTAATAATATAGCAAATACCAACGAGAAAATATAGGGTTTTCACTGCTTGTATATAAAACTTTTTATTTTACTATGAAAATAAAATTTTTAAAACTCATAACCTTATCCATGAAAAAATACTTATATGTGCCAACTTTCATGGTGATCGGTCAAACGGTGTCGGAGTCTATAACTATCAAATATATATACAGATATACCAACATCCATTTTTATTTAAATAGATCTGTGCCAAGTTAATTTAAATTTGGTTCAGTAGTTTAAAAGATGCTATGTCACATATATACACATAGCGTTTTTAATATAAAGATGTTTTAATTAGCAGTTTGGTGGTATTTGATTGATCCATTAGGTCTAATTTTAATTGGCTGAGTGGTCAGTGCTTTTTGGTCAATTTGATAGATCCAATAGTTTTAGGTAAGTGGTTGGTGGTAAATTATTGATTTAATATTTAAATTGAAATTAGCCAAGCGTTGGTGAATTTTAGTTGAATTGATAAAGCTTAATTTTATTTGGCCAAGGTTTTGGTGAAAATTGGTTGTTTATTTCATTCAATTGGCTTTAGCCAAGTGGTTGATGGGTTTTGGTTGATCCAATAGATTCTTTGGCTTTGTCAAGTAGTTTTATAGTATTAGAGTAGTTTGATAAATTCATTTGGGTTTGGCTAAGTGATTGGTGGTTTTTACTTGATTTGATAGGTTCATCTGCATTGGGTAAGTGGTTGGTGATTAATCAGTTTGATATGTTTAATGGTAATGAGTAAGCAATTTCATGTTATCTATAATATAGAACCTAAATTAATCAGTTCAAATTGGCTGATAATAAATAAACCCAAGCAATGCTGGGTAACTCTGCTATCTATATATAAAAAAATGAATGTCTGTGTCTGTCTGTAAGTCCCTAATGCATTCCTATACCATTCATCCAATTGTGATGAAACTTTGGTGAGTTGTTGTATGCATGCCTGAAAAGGTTTATGAATTTTAAAAAATATTATTTTAATAGTAAAATAAAAAGTTTTATATGTAACAAGTGAAAATCCTATATATACTTTGATGGTATTCACTATATTGTTACAGCTGAGCAGTTTGA
>JAKSZP010019353.1:0-17762 GCA_022478985.1 Massospora cicadina | reverse complement strand
CTGACCCCTTGGCATGTCCCCCACACCATTTTAGGATTCCCCAGCCTAAACCCCAACTAGCAATAATAAGCATAAACTTATATAAAAAAGAAGAATTGGAAAAGGGAAATCTTTATTGAAAAAGAAGCAACAGGTAATTATATATAAAAATGAGCTATTACACCCCTCTCCAACCTATCAGCTCATCACTGGATCTTCCAGCTAACCACTCTCTCTTCCTTTCGCTGTGCTACTCTTTTCTTGGTGTCACCCTCTCACCCCCATCCTTCCCAATGTCCAAACATTAGTTTTAGCTTCATCCTCATCTTCAGTTGACGTTGAGCTCTTTATAAATTACTATATATAATTTATGATCAAATTTAGTTTTGACTTAGTAATTGTGCACCAGAAACATTCTCAGCCGCTTGGTACACTCAGAATAACTCAGCTTCTCGCTAACAAAACATTTCAACTCTCCTAATCAATTGTTCAGGGAATTAACTTCCTCAGGCGATAGTCAATTATCACATGAGATTCTGTAAATCTCAGCCTCCTTAAAATCAGAATCATCAGTTTCCACCAGCATACAATAATTAAACCAATTGGATTATCCTCAGTTGTTAGTTGCCATCAATCCATATAAAAATTCAAGGCCATCAATTGGCCCTGACCAACCCTAACTTCTAATCTTGGCGAAATACTGGATTCAGTTCAACCCACATTGGGGAGCAACTACCAAGAAATCACCTAAATAAACATAAATGCAGTCTATGAGCCATTCCACCAGAAATAGCTATTTCTATACCAAATAATGATCAATCATTGGAGAGATTTATCTAATTAAAATTCTGACAGATGTAAAAAACCATTATTTTATCTAATAAAAGCATTTTTATAATAAAATTCTAGTGTGCGCATTTATATCTTTTATTTTAGATCTAAGAAAGTTTAGTTTATATTAAGAACTCATTGTGGGAGTGCTAAGAGTAAATTAAGAGGTTGTACTGATCAGTATCAGTATTGAGTATACTGTGCCAGTACCAAACTATCTTCAAAGAGAAGTCTTATATCATGTCTGTTGTAGAAGTGGCACCAGATTGCCAAGCCTGATCTTGGCAATCTGGTGCCATATAATGCCAGATTTTCTATACTCACCTTCCGGAGGGGTAGCAATCCTCACTTTGCTATCATGTTATCTATTGGTGTATCTAACCCTTTGAAACATTTGCATTTTCTTAAAGTTGATATAAGAGGCATCAGCAAAAGGTATTAACTTTGATGAAGTTTTAGGCTATCTAATTATCATCATCTGGGTTTGATCCTTTGAAGGGCTTAACAGAATTTTTGTTTTAAAAGCTTTAGATGGAATATAAAATTTTCATGTATATAAATTGGTAACAATCAGATAGCCTAAAGTTCATGGGTTGGTAAATTTATGAAACGGATATTTAGTTCATATAGATCCATATAATTATACAGTTGATTCTACATTACTATAGTTAGTTAACCTACTCCAATTGGTGTATAAAATAAAATACACTTGGGTTGATATCTATCTCAGTTTGGATTATTAGATTAATTAGAATAATTAATGACAAGGGTATTATACCTTGATATAAAATATTATATTTTTTATTACAGGTCAACTCTCTTATTTAAGAAACAATTTTAAATAGTTAAAGATTAGGCTTACCAAAAACTTTTCTTTCTCGTTGCAAACACTTTTGCAACCCATTCAATTCAAGACTAAATCTAGTTTGATAATCTCATAGAGGGGATTAGTCTGCACCCATATCTGGGAGCAGTTGGGCAAGCAAGGCAAGAGGAGCAGGCGGAAGGCCCACGGCCTCTAACGTTCAAAAATGCCCCGGAGAATCCAGCGGAATAGAAAAAAATCTAAAAAAACTGGCGGTCACAATTTCCCCAGAGATACTCGCGTGGCAAGCACGATGCAACCAGTACATCAACACGCCACATTCCCAGCCACTTTCATCAGTGGAATTCGGAGTCCATGTGTATCTGGACATCCAAAAAATGGCCCTATGGGAAAATTTTGTGAAGATGTACACAAAATTTTCCTGACTGCGGTGTACATTGCACCTCACTCCATGTCGCGCGGTTAGCTGGACCTAGGTTTTGAAAGCAAAATAGCAGCAGATGAGGCTGCAGCGGTGCGCGTAGTGGTTGACCTCCCCAAAGGGCAATATCTCATCAAAACTAAATGCACCAGATGGACAAAATCAAACCAAATTTTCATCACATTTGACTTTTTGCCTACTACGGTAAAATATGACATTTTGGAGCAACACCTGAAAGATGGTCTCGCCATATACAGCGAAATACAATCTTTCAAAATGCAACGTTTCACACTGATGCCACACCTGTGTACTGGCAAAGCCATCACAGTTCTGACCCCAACTGAGGAGATTGCGAAGGGCCTAACCCAGATCCCGCACTCCACCTTTATTGACATCGCAGGGCACACCACCCACCCATTCCGGGTAACCGTGGACAGCGCGCCCCCCATTTGACCCCACTGTGATGCGTTTGGCCATAAGGCACATGCGTGCCCCATCAAAGAGGGCGTTACATTCCAAGAGCACCCCTTGGCGGCCATGGCCAGTGGAGAGGCGCACTACAAACCAACTGCAAGCTTTAAAGAGGCTTTCTTGTGAAGAGCACAAGGCTGCTACCTATTGGTAAAGCCCATCTCCCCGCAGGAGCGGAAGAAGGCCAAGCAGGCCTGTAGGACCGCGGCCAAGGAAGCGGCCAAGGTCACCACCACCATCCCATACTCACAACGCCAGGAGGACATGGAGACCTTCGTGGCGGAAGCAACTTGGGAATCCATCACCCAATCAGATTGGGAGGCCCATGCCAAACGGGCCACTCAATCTGAGGATCCAATGGGAGATTCAATCTCACCCAATCGCTGCACCCAAGCCCCGGTCAAAACTGACTTGGGACCTATCCCAACTGAAAAAAATTTTTTGCCCACTCGACGGTGCACCGAACTTATCCGCACCACAAAAAATTCGTCCGACGTCGGGAAAACAAAAAGTGAAGGCCAAAGCCAATGCAACTCTTTCCACAAAAATTAACAAAAACCCTGAAAGCGTTGCTGCTGTTACCCGCACTGCTGTGAAAGCCCATGGGGACCTGGAAGAGGCTGGTGGGCCAGGGGGCCCACCCCCTTACACCTAAGGTGCGATGGGGGAAACCTTCACTCTAGGGATACTGAATATCACCGGACTCAAGGCCTCCCTGTCCCTGGCTAGGAAACTGAGTTTTTTACAAAATAATTTACCCGTGGATATCCTGGCCATCCGGAAACCCACTGTCCACGAGGTTCCGAGGAAGCTTGGAAAACAATGCTCCTACCATCCCTATCCTTTTGGTCAAAGCACTGTGGGGTGCTAATTCAGAAAAACAATTTTTTTAAATTTACATCTTCAGAAACATTCCTAAATGACTGAGTGCTCGTTGTCACCTTCTCATGGGCCAATGTTGCACACACAATTGTCAACATTTATGCCCCAAATGGTGCACAAGAGTGTAAGGAATTTTTCTCGTCGGTCAAATCCCTCCCACTACCCCCCAATTCTTTCCTAATTGGTGACATGAACTGTTGGCTAACCTCACCAACGGACCGGTGGCCACCCTCACCCCATGCCCCACAGGGTCACGTAGAACTACGCGTTCTAAAAGCCACCCTTGGGTTAATGGATGCGCTGCCATGACATGCCCCACTGCTCGAAAACATGACGCGTCCCCACATCCACAACAGCCAATTAAGGTCCATGACCCGCATTGACCTTATTCTAGCACCGGCAAAATTCCAACCCCACATCTCCCACTTCAAAACAATGAAAATGGAATTCTCCGACCACCGACTGGTCTCGATAACATACCACTTACCCATCACAGTTGCAAAGGCCCCACATTGGTGCAAAATCTGCCCCCAGAGCTTGCGTCACCAGGATTTTCTACGTGGGTGGAAGAGGCAACTTTGGCAAAATCATTTTGTTGCACCATTTTGCGTGGACCCCATTTCCACATGGGCAACTTTCAAAGAAGACACCATCCGCCACTATCGCCATCTCTCATCCAGATGCTCATGAGCCAAATCAGCGGTTATATCGCATGCGCTGGCAGAATTGGCCCACTTGGAGTCCAACATTCCAGCCTCAGGATATAGCCCTGCATGGGGCCAGAAGTGGGCGGAGGCAGCATCCCACCTCAACGCACTTGAAAGGCAACACAAATATCGGGTTTGTGTCCAATACAGGGCCACACGCATCACTAAAGGTGACAAGTGCACTGCATACTTCTTTAAAAAAATTTTTGCACCACACCAGAGCTTGCCTGCACACAGGTGCAAAGATCAGATAATTCTATTGTGGACACACCGGCTGAAGTGGCAATCAAAATGCAAGGATATTACTCCAAGTTATACTGAGCTGAACCAATTCAGCCAGCCAAAATGGCAGAATTTCTCGACAGAGCTCATATCTGCACCATTTTCTGATACCCAGAAATAATGAATTTAATTACTCCAAATGAATTATGGACTACCATTTGCGGTGCGCCAAACCAAAAAATGCCCAGGCCCAGATAGCATTCCATATGAGTTCTACAAAAAATATTTTAAATATATATCCCCATTGCTGCTAGCCTCACTCAACCAAAGCCTGTTGGAAACGTGCCTCCTACCAGGAGGACATGAGGCCTTTACAGTCACACTCTTCAAGAAAGGGGATAGGCTTGACTTAGCCAACTGGCGCCCCATTTCTCTAACAAACACAGACACCAAAATTTTAACAAAAATCATGGCTAACCGTTTAGGGACTGTAGCATCTGCCACCATCTCTCCAGAACAATTCAGTTTCATCCCCAGAAGGTCGATTTGGGATAACGTGCACTCTGTGGCTAATGTGTGTCAGTCCACAGCCTCTGGGGCACTTGTATTCTTGGACAACAAAAGGCCTATGATAGAGTAAACTGGGAATACCTTAGGGCCTGCCTCCAACAATTCCGCCTACCTCCCCGCTTCATTAACTGGGTGATGCTGCTCACGGAATCTGCAACAATGGCTGTGCGCGGCCCAGATTCCTAACGGAAGTAGTCTATCCTCAAAGGGGCCTGCGACAAGGGGACCCCCTGAGCCCACTCTTATACAAGTTTCAGCCTTGACCCACTACTGCGAAATGTGAATGCTCAACTCACTGGGGTCCATGTGCCAGGCCAAACCCCAGTCAAGATGATGGCATTTGCAGATGATTGCGTGGTGGGGGTGTCTAGTAACAAAGGTGCACGCGCGCTTGAAGCCCTCATCCAGGAATATTCCCAGGTAAGCAACGCGGCACTGAACGCCTCCAAAACCGAAATCATCCTCCTTGGTCGGTTTCAGAACTGCTGGGCCCCAGCAAGTAGTTCCCAACCCAGCCCATCTGCTCGCCCAAGTCCACGCCTTACTAACTCAAAACACACCGCTCCACTGGTGCTCCCCTTTGTGCCACGACCTACTATAGGACCGGTACGCCATCTGGGCGTGTGGTTGGAGGCAGGAGGATACGCGTCAGCAGTAATGGAGTGCCATATACTGGACAACGTGACGAAGCGAATCGCCTCTCTCAGAGCCCACCCTACTACCCTCACTGGCAGGGTTGTTCTTGCCAACTCTATGCTCCTATCCAAAGTCTGGTTCGGAGCCCACGCCATCCCCTTCTCCCCAATCTTCTTCAAATCACTGTATGCTTTGCTACAAGGTTGGCTTTGGTTAGGCCGCCCTCCACCAGTACGGCTAGAGGTCATGTTTGGCCCTCATCATCATGGTGGCATGGGCCTACTTGACTTCAAAGCCCATGCCACCAAGATCCTAGGCACCTGGATTGCGGCCGTCACTGCTCCTACACTCCCATCCTAACACTGGTCCCACGCGGCCCGCTCCAACTTCTCCCAAGCCTTGGGCCTCAACAATCCATCAAACCCCCACTCCCTGATGAAATACCTCGCATCACACACATCAGCCACAGGTCCTCACGGACCAAAACCCACTACAAACGAATCCTACTCTCCATGCAAAGCGCAGAGTGGAGAATTTGTATTAGTGGACATACAACCTGAAGAGGCCGCCCCTCTCCTCAGTTCACACAAGAGGTACAGGGGCTACCCATCCATGATGGCGTGATCCCCATTCGACCCCAAGTCCTATCCAGGGTGGACTACCTGGACATGATGGACATCCCTTATTCCACTGAGACCCAAAAGACTATCTGGAAATACGCACACCATCCTCTGTTGCAGCCTCAAGTCCTCTCCCATGTGTGGCGCTGCCTGAGGCGGGTGTATCGCACAGCTGAGCGCTCTAATGCTTTACACTCATCCTGTGTCGTGTGTGGCCAGTATGGAACGCTGTTTTACCGCCTGGAGAAGTGCCCCACCTCTAAAGTAATATAGCGCGAAGTCCAACGTCTGCTAGGCCAGGATCAAACACATCCCTTCAGTCTGTCAAGAGATATGTTTGCTTCATCAATGGCCTCCCCCTCCCACCCTCCCTTCGTGCTCTGGTGGTTGCAATCGCCATGTGGACTATCCACACGATTGTCTTGGATGCCATCGCCAGATCCATCCCCACCCTCCCTGAAGCTGTCCACAGATTCCGGTCTCATTTGGTGGATCACTTTCAAGCGTGGATGTTTGGATATCTCCCACCACGTCGCCGGCAGCTGGTCTCCTCCTGGTTTCCAGTCTGGTTCATCAAATCAGACCCCTTCCTCCACACGTGCTCAATAGTGGCTAAGCCCCCTACACACGTTCCCTTCCCTTCCCATAAGTGGCGTTCCCGCTGGCAACAAGAGATAGCATCGCTTCTCTGGGGTGCCTCCCCTGGTACTAAGTTTTGTCTCGTCTGAGTCATATTCAGAAGTGTCCGTCCCATGGTCGGCCTTCCCTGCAATAAATTTAAATTTGAATAATAAAAGATTAGGCTTACCCAAGGCCACTATGTATTCAACTCATACTAATAATTTATAGGTCAATTAGTGTTTAGAGTTTGCAAGGTAAACGCACCTTAAAATTTGTTAATGCGTTAATATTTGATATTGGTTTAGTAGAAGAGATAATAGATAATGGGTAGGGTGATGGAAGCCCTACCTAAATTGATGAATAAAGGTTAAACATGATGGTATATGATTTCACATGATTTTTTTCTGTTTTTCATATAAATTTTTCCAATTTTCACATAATTTTTTCTGCTTTGGTTTTCTATAACCTTAAAATTTTTTACCCCAAAATACTAAATTTATAATAAGGAATTTTAAAAACAGAAAAATCTATGCAAAAACTGGAAATAATATGTGATTTTCTATATTATAGATATTGATTTGCTTACATTTGAAAGTGTCCGATAATTGCAAGTCCAATATTGTAAAAAGAGCATTTTAGATGAAAATGATAATAAAATTAGCAAAAGACCCTGGTCAATTCATGATGGAACCCCAAAATCAGGTTAACACTTCTATTAATTCTCAGGAAAAAACCATGATTTCAGGCAGTCAGATTGTTTCAAATAGTCGACCAATTCTGAAAGCCCTTCTAAGGTCCCTCCCTCTCTTACAGCAAATTTAGTAATATCAACCCTGAAGAGACCAGCCTATTTTATAGGATTGGAAGGGGTCCCACAAGGTGAAAATTCTTTTGTTTCCAATGATTGGGTAAAATTGATAAAATTGCTGCCTCACAGACACATCCTACCTGAAATGAACTTTTTATCAGTTTTTCCGTCAAAACAAGGTGAATATCCAGAAATTTGATAGGTCAAATGCCCATATTCCTTAATTTGGACAGTACTAAACGCTCTGAACTTCCCATTGAATTCCCTCTAGACTTTGATATACTTAAATTTAAATTTAAATTTATTGCGGGAAGGCCGACCATGGGATGGACACTTCCAAATATGACTCAGATGAGACAAAACTTAGTACCAGGTGAGGCACCCCAGAGAAGCGATGCTATCTCTTGTTGCCAGCGGGAACGCCACTTATGGGAAGGGGGAGGGAACGTGTGTAGGGGGCGTAGCCAATAATGAGCACGTGTGGAGGAAGGGGTCTGATTTGATGAACCAGACTGGGAACCAGGAGGAGACCAGCTGCCGGCGATGTGGTGGGAGATATCCAAACATCCACTCTTGAAAGTGATCCACCAAATGAGACCAGAATCTGTGGACAGCTTCAGGGAGGGTGGGGATGGATCCGGCGATGGCATCCAAGACAATCATGTGGATAGTCCACATGGCGATTGCAACCACCAGAGCACGAAGGGAGGGTGGGAGGGGGGAGGCCATTGATGAAGCAAACATATCTCTTGACAGACTGAAGGGATGTGTTTGATCCTGGCCTAGCAGACGTTGGACTTCGCGCTATATTACTTTAGAGGTGGGGCACTTCTCCAGGCGGTGAAACAGCGTTCCATACTGGCCACACACGACACAGGATGAGTGTAAAGCATTAGAGCGCTCAGCTGTACGATACACCCGCCTCAGGCAGCGCCACACATGGGAGAGGACTTGAGGCTGCAACAGAGGATGGTGTGCGTATTTCCAGATAGTCTTTTGGGTCTCAGTAGAATAAGGATGTCCATCATGTCCAGGTAGTCCACCCTGGATAGGACTTGGGGTCGAATGGGGATCACACCATCATGGATGGGTAGCCCCTGTACCTCTTGTGTGAACTGAGGAGAGGGGCGGCCTCTTCAGGTTGTATGTCCACTAATACGAATTCTCCACTCTGCGCTTCGCATGGAGAGTAGGATTCGTTTGTAGTGGGTTTTGGTCCCGTGAGGACCTGTGGCTGATGTGTGTGATGCGAGGTATTTCATCAGGGAGTGGGGGTTTGATGGATTGTTGAGGCCCAAGGCTTGGGAGAAGTTGGAGTGGGCCGCGTGGGACCAGTGTTGGGATGGGAGTGTAGGAGCAGTGACGGCCGCAATCCAGGTGCCTAGGATCTTGGCGGCATGGGCTTTGAAGTCAAGTAGGCCCATGCCACCATGATGATGAGGGCCAAACATGACCTCTAGCCGTACTGGTGGAGGGCGGCCTGACCAAAGCCAACCTTGTAGCAAAGCATACAAGGATTTGAAGAAGCTTGGGGAGAAGGGGATGGCGTGGGCTCCAAACCAGACTTTGGATAGGGGCATAGAGTTGGCAAGAACAACCCTGCCAGTGAGGGTAGTAGGGTGGGCTCTGAGAGAGGCGATTCGCTTCGTCACGTTGTCCAGTATATGGCCCTCCATTACTGCTGACGCGTATCCTCCTGCCTCCAACCACATGCCCAGATGGCGTACCGGTCCTATGGTAGGTCGCGGCACAAAGGGGAGCACCAGTGGAGCGGTGTGTTTTGAGTTAGTAAGGCGTGGACTTGGGCGAGCAGCTGGGCTGGGTTGGGAACTACTTGCTGGGGCCCAGCAGTTCTGAAACCGACCAAGGAGGATGATTTCGGTTTTGAGGCGTTCAGTGCCGCGTTGCTTACCCGGGAATATTCCTGGATGAGGGCTTCAAGCGCGCGTGCACCTTTGTTATTAGACACCCCCACCACGCAATCATCTGCAAATGCCATCATCTTGACTGGGGTTTGGCCTGGCACATGGACCCCAGTGAGTTGGGCATTCACATTTCGCAGTAGTGGGTCAAGGCTGAAGTTGTATAAGAGTGGGCTCAGGGGGTCCCCTTGTCGCAGGCCCCTTTGAGGATGGACTACTTCCGTTAGGAAACCTGGGCCGCGCACAGCCATTGTTGCAGATTCCGTGAGCAGCATCACCCAGTTAATGAAGTGGGGAGGTAGGCAGAATTGTTGGAGGCAGGCCCTAAGGTATTCCCAGTTTACTCTATCATAGGCCTTTTGTTGGTCCAAGAATACAAGTGCCCCAGAGGCTGTGGACTGACACACATTAGCCACAGAGTGCACGTTATCCCAAATCGACCTTCTGGGGATGAAACTGAATTGTTCTGGAGAGATGGTGGCAGATGCTACAGTCCCTAAACGGTTAGCCATGATTTTTGTTAAAATTTTGGTGTCTGTGTTTGTTAGAGAAATGGGGCGCCAGTTGGCTAAGTCAAGCCTATCCCCTTTCTTGAAGAGTGTGACAGTAAAGGCCACATGTCCTCCTGGTAGGAGGCACGTTTCCAACAGGCTTTGGTTGAGTGAGGCTAGCAGCAATGGGGATATATATTTAAAATATTTTTTGTAGAACTCATATGGAATGCTATCTGGGCCTGGGCATTTTCGGTTTGGCGCACCGCGAATGGTAGTCCATAATTTATTTGGAGTAATTAAATTCATTATTTCTGGGTATCAGAAAATGGTGCGGATATGAGCTCTGTTGAGAAATTCCGCCATTTTGGCCGGCTGAATTGGTTTGGCTCAGTATAACTTGGAGTAATATCTTTGCATTTTGATTGCCACTTTGGCCGGTGTGTCCAAAATAGAATTATCTGATCTTTGCACCTGTGTGCAGGCCACGCTCTGGTGTGGTGCAAAAAATTTTTGAAGAAGTGTGCGGTGCACTTGTCACCTTTAGTGATGCGTGTGGCCCTGTATTGGACACAAACCCGATATTTGTGTTGCCTTTCAAGTGCGTTGAGGTGGGCTGCTGCCTCCACCCACTTCTGGCCCCATGCAGGGCTATATCCTGAGGCTGGAATGTTGGACTCCAAGTGGGCCAATTCTGCCAGCGCGCGCGATATAACCGCCGATGTGGCTCATGAGCATCTGGATGAGAGATGGCGATAGTGGTGATGGTGTCTTCTTTGAAAGTTGCCCATGTGGAAATGGGGTCCGCGCAAAATGGTGCAACAAACGATTTTGCCAAAGTTGTCTCTTCCACCCACGTAGAAAATCCTGGTGACGCAAGCTCTGGGGGGCAGATTTTGCACCAATGTGGGGCCTTTGCAACTGTGATGGGTAAGTGTTATGTTATCGATACCAGTCAGTGGTCGGAGAATTCCATTTTCGTTGTTTTGAAGTGGGAGATGTGGGGTTGGAATTTCGCCAGCACTAGAATAAGGTCAATGCGGGTCATGGACCTTAATTGGCTGTTGTGGATGTGGGGACACGTCATGTTTTTGAGCAGTGGGGCATGTTGTGGCAGCGCATCCATTAACCCAAGGGTGGCTTTTAGAACGTGTAGTTCTATGTGACCCTGTGGGGCGTGGGGTGAGGGTGGCCACCAGTCCGTTAATGAGGTTAGCCAACAGTTCATGTCGCCAATTAGGAAAGAATTGGGGGGTAGCGGGAGGGATTTGACCGACGAGAAAAATTCCTGATGCTCTTGTGCACCGTTTGGGGCATAAATGTTGACGATTGTGTGTGCAACATCGGCCCATGAGAAGGTGACAACGAGCACTCGGTCATTTAGAAATGTTTCTGAAGATGTAAATTTGAAAAAATTGTTTTTCAGAATTAGTACCCCACAGTGCTTTGACCAAAAGGATAGGGATGGTAGGAGCATTGTTTTCCAAGCTTCCTTGGAACCTCCTGGACAGTGGGTTTCCAGATGGCCAGGATATCCACGGGTAAATTATTTTGTAAAAAACTCAGTTTCCTAGCCTGGGACAGGGAGGCCTTGAGTCCGGTGATATTCAGCGTCCCTAGAGTGAAGGTTTCCCCATCGCACCTTAGGTGTGAGGGGGTGGGCCCCCTGGCCCACCAGCCTCTTCCAGGTCCCCACGGGCTTTCACAGCAGCGTGGGTATTAGCAGCAACGCTATTGGGGTTTTTGTTAATTTTTGCAGAAAGAGTCGCATTGGCTTTGGCCTTTGCTTTTTGTTTCCCGACGTCGGATGAATTATTTGCGGTGCGGATAAGTTTGGTGCACCGTCGAGTGGGGCAAAAAAAATTTTTTTGGTTGGGATAGGTCCCAAGTCAGTTTCAACCGGGGCTTGGGTGCAGCGATTGGGTGAGATTGAATCTCCCATCAGATCCTCAGATTGAGTGGCCCATTCAGCTTGGGCCTCCCAATCTGATTGGGTGATGGATTCCCAAGTTGCTTCCGCCGCAAAGGTCTCCATGTCCTCCTGGCGTTGTGAGTGTGGTATGGTGGTGGTGACCTTGGCCACTTCCTTGGCCATGGTCCTATGAGCCTGCTTGGCCTTCTTCCACTCCTGCGGGGAGATGGTCTTTACCAATAGGTAGCAGCCTTGTGCTCCCCACGGGAAAGCCTCTTTGGTGCTTGCAGTTGGTTCGTAGTGCGCCTCTCCGCTGGCCATGGCTGCCAAGGGGTGCTCTTGGAATGTAACACCCTCTTTGATGGGGCACGCATGTGCCTTATGGC
Source organism: Massospora cicadina (assembly GCA_022478985.1). NCBI lineage: Eukaryota > Fungi > Entomophthoromycota > Entomophthoromycetes > Entomophthorales > Entomophthoraceae > Massospora > Massospora cicadina. Next base: position 5,457 of record JAKSZP010019353.1, on the reverse strand, counting down.
CAAACGCATCACAGTGGGTGCAAATGGGGGGCGCGCTGTCCACGGTTACCCGGAATGGGTGGGTAGTGTGCCCTGCGATGTCAATAAAGGTGGAGTGCGGGATCTGGGTTAGGTCCTTCACAATCTCCTCAGTTGGGGTCAGAACTGTGATGGCTTTGCCGGTGCACAGGTGTGGCATCAGCGTGAAACGTTGCATTTCGAAAGATTGTATTTCGCCATATATGGCGAGACCATCTTTCAGGTGTTGCTCCAAAATGTCACGTTTTACCGTTTTAGGCAAAAAGTCAAACGTGAGGAAAATTTGGTTTGATTTTGTCCATCTGGTGCATTTAGTTTCGATGACCCATTGCCCTTCAGGGAGGTTGACTACTACGCGCACCGCTGCAGCCTCGTCTGCTGCTATTTTGCTTTCAAAACCTAGGTCCAGCCAACCGCGTGACATGGAGTGAGGTGCAACATACACCGCGGTCGGGAAAATTTTGTGTACATCTTCACAAAATTTTTCCCATAGGGCCATTTTTTGGATGTCCAGATACACACGGACCCCGAATTCCACTGATGAAAGTGGCTGGGAATGTGGCGTGTTGATGTACTGGTTGCATCGTGCTTGCCACGCGAGTATCTCTGGGGGAAATTGTGACCGCCAGTTTTTTTAGATTTTTTTCTATTCCGCCAGATTCTCCGGGGCGTTTTCAAACATTAGAGGCCGCGGGCCTTCCACCTGCTCCTCTTGCCTTGCTTGCCCAACTGCTCCCTGACATGGGCGCAGACTAATCCCCTCTATGAGATTATCAAACTAGATTTAGTCTTGAATTGAATGGGTTGCAAAAGTGTTTGCAACGAGAAAGAAAAGTTTTCTAGACTTTGATATAGTTTAAATACAAAGCTACTAGATATTGAGAGGGTTTGTTTTTCTTTTCCCCTGCAGTTATATATAAATCCTTATAAAAAATAATATTTTCTCTTATTTTTGTTATTAGTGATTTATTAACCCCTAAAGAAGAATTATCATGCGGTAGAGAAATTAACTTCTACAAAGAATTTTTGTAATTTAGGTGTGAAAAGCACCAGTGAGCCTACAAAAACCCTAAATTTCATTAAGAGGTGCTCACTACAATGGGCCCTGTACACCACAAATCTTCAGTTTAACTATGACAACTTTATCTGAATTCAAGATAGCTCCTTTTGAATGACAGTTAGTTAGTGCTTTGTCTCACCTTAAAAAGCTTGAGCAGCACTATTCCCAAGGCTTTTATAGGGCCTCTCCTATCATCCATAAACCCACTTTTTGAGATAAGTTTACACCTGGTAAGGGCAGTATAGCATCCTTCCTGTATATTTATGAATCAGTAATGGAAGGAGAGACTGAACAGCAAAAACTCAGGTACATTCTCCCCTGCTTGAGTTATATTGCTCAAGAAATAATGGTTCCTCACATGGTCAATCTCAGCACCTGGGCGGAGGTTAAGCAAGCGCTTAATGAGTAATTTGGCTCCACACAAAGCTTACAACGGCAAAAACAGCCTTTATGTGCCTTAGCCTGCAAGAGGGAGAATTGATCCCCTTTTTGTTGAACGATTTTATAGTGAATCTCAGCCTCTGTTGCTGGCAAAAATGCTACCTCTAGATGATGCCATTGCTGCTATTTTAGCTGGTTTAACACCTCATCCCTCTTTGATGCTGCATATTTCTTCATTTAAGCGCCCCTAAAAGTATGAGATATTAAAGAGGCCTTGTTAGCGGTGTCTGTATATTATGAAAGTGATACTATGCAAGAAGCTATGAGGCGAGAATCCACTATAACTCCTCCAGCCTCTTCTATGGCTATCTCCCTTTGGAATTCTGCTCCTGTGGAGTTGCCGCAAAAAGAGCTCCTCCCCTCAGGTGAAGATAGGCAGAGAATAAAATCAGTGACGAGGAAGTTTTCCCTCCCATCTTCAGCTTATAAAGTGCAGCTGGTGAAGTTGGCTATCACTTTACCCTGTTTTTCTTCTTCATTAAAGCGACCTTCTAAAGTGCCTCAATTGCCATGTCCCCCCAAAGTAATATCTCTATCCTCCTGGGCATCTCCTCCGGCCATCTCTAGCTCAAAATTTGTAGCCATGGGGCAAATCAAACCCCCTATTCCAAAAGGCTAAAAGTAGAGCTTTAACAATTACAGCATCTCCTCCAAAAGTTACCAATGTAATTGAGCGGCCACAGGACCCCACTTGCAAAAAGGGAAGTCCTGACCTTACCTCCCATCCAATGGAATCCTTGACGTTCATTGAAAATCCCTCTGACGATAAATCTAAAGGATGTTGTGAAGATGTCATTCACTATGTTTTAAAAGCCCCATATGAAGTGGAGATACACAACAGGTTGAGACCTGATAAAGTGGATTGGGCTAGGATCCCCCGCAAAACTTATCTCTAGCCAAGTGTTGAGGGGCTTTGAGGTCATTGACACTGCCAGTGATGCTGACCAGTTTATTTCCACCTTTATCTTCCAAAACCATTGTGTTCATACCCTACAGTTTATCCAGGGAAAATAACCTGAGACAGCCAAATAACTTACCTCTACTCTCCAATTAAAAGAGGTTATCGCTCTTTCACCAACTTTGGTGGAACCTTAACCAAAGTGGAAGTCATTGTCAAAGGAGTGTGGGTTAAGGCTACCCTTGGCACTGGGTCTCCCAGTAAGCGTTGTGTCATCAAAACTCATTAAAAATATTAAACTGGCCCCAACCTTGACTACACTCAAGAATTTGGGACTGCAGGCCCCAACAACACCTGTGCCATTGGGGCGTACTCTTCTCTGCTCATCCATTTTGGAAAGCTCACCTTGTCAGCTCCAGCGTTGGCCCTGACTAAAAATAACTATGATCTACTCATTAGGACCCAGTTTATGCCAAGTATGAAGGAATTTTTAGAATGAAGCTGAGTTATCTCTCCTTGCTTAACTATGAGGTTCCCCTGATTTTGACAAAAGAAGAGATTAATAAAAAGGATTGTGTTTTTCAGTTGAGTATTTCTCTTCCGTTCTATCCTTACACTATACCACAGCAGGACGACATACAAAACTGTTGCCTCAATCAATGGACGCCCTAGAGAGTACTTTTTCTATGCTTCTAAAGAGGTAGTCATCAAGGCTGGTGAAAAAAGGGTAGTTGGCATGAAGATTACCGTGCAAATCCCACACAACTGCCTACTGCATATAATTAGCATTGATGGAGTTAGTCCTTTGGAGCCCAGAGTTTTACCAGGCGTGTTAGACCCTTCATATGAACAACCTATCAACCTTCAGCTAGAAAATCTCACCAAGAAGGATATGGCTTTAAAAAAGCATCAGGAGATTGGAAGAGGCATGCTGATTACCCTTGAGTAAATAAAGCAAGTTCACTGTATTGGGTCTATGGTGGATATGGGCTTACCCGCTGACCAGCCTTTTTTTAGTACTAGATGGTCCCGCTGACCAGTCTTTATGTACCCTATCTTACATCCATATATCCGATGAACTAACCCCTGCAGAGCTAGAAAGAGTTCACACCTTACTTGAGGTCTACAGAGACATTTTCTCTAAATCTGACACTGACTATGGTCATATGAAGGGTTGGACTCATACCATTGATGTTGGTGATGCTCAGCCTATCCGCTTAAAACCTTAATGAAAATTCAAAGTTGAGGAGCTACAGATGCTGACCGAGCTCAAACAGCTGCCAGACGCTAGATTGTTTGTTCCTTCCCAAATCCCTTGGTCAACCCTGCTCCTTTTTATAAAGAAGAAAATGGAGGTTATGGGGTAGTGATGGACTATTGAAAGCTGAACAACCTCACCAGGAAGGACACTACCCTAAATCCAGCATTGATGCCGCTCTGGCCAACTCTCCATGTCTAAATTCTTCTCCGCCATGGAATTGGCTAGTGGGTATTGGCAAATGGACCTTTCTCCACAGGATCAGGAGAAGTGCGCCCTTATCTGTAGTGAGGGTTTGTCCCAACCCATTCAGCTACCTCAGGGTTGTGTGATACGCCTGCTACTTTTCAGTGGACAATGAATCATATTCTTCAGGATCTCAAGCTGATCTGTGTGATAGTCTACCTTGATGACATCACTGTCATGGAAGCGGCTGATAAGAATTAGACTGGGCTCCCATTCAGTGTGTGTGAGCACCCAAGGGAGAGCCCAGAATGCCAAGGGCACAGTGGTCTGTGCGACTATAAGAAGGGGTGATTTATTGGGGACATTAGGAAAGTAAATGTTTATAAACGTACCAAAGGCCCCCAAGGCAAACCAGATGGTTGCAATGGGGGCAGCCGTGAGTCTTTCAGGGGCAACCCCCAAGGGTGGGAGAGGCAGGGAGGATGATGACTCCTCCAGGGTTCATGGTTGCTGGCCTTTGGTTACGATTAGGTGAGTCTGTGTGCCAGAGAGGGGCGGCACAGGGCCCACCGCATGGACAGGGGTGCTGTCAGAGGGGAAAATGGACCTGCGATGAGCGTTAGGGCTGAGCCCCCCTTGGGCGGGGTATTCTGGAGCCCTCAGGTGGGTGGGATTAGTGTCAGATGAGCCAGGTGTGGGGGCTGAGCTCGCGGGCATCAGGGTGGGGGCACCCTGAGGATGCTCTGATAGGGGAGCGGTCTCAGAAATCCCAACAGCGAAGGTAACAGATGGGTTCATGTTAGATGGGTATGCAAAAATGGATGGAGAATTGACTCCATCATCGAGAATGAGGCGGTTTACAGTGGATACAATTCACCACCATGTGGTGGGGTTGAGCGACTGGATGACCTATTTGGCGATCATCAGGATGATTATTTAGGTGGCGACGCTCTTTGCTGGATCGATAGGTGGAATTTTGAAAAAAAAACAAACAGGCGGAGTCTGCAGTAAGGCGTTTGGAGTATTTTAGCTTTATTTTAGCGCAAAGCGCAGGAAGAATAGAGAATGAACTGACAACTGCCCCTCAGCAGGGCAGTTGCCTTAAGTATTGAGAGAATCACATAGTGGGGATGCTGAGGGATTGGGTTATTGGGGATCAGCGGTGGGATTTGGTTGGCTGATGGGTGGGGGGGTGGAGGGATGCCCAAAATCTTGGCAAAAATCAAAAAACAACTTTTGCAGATTTTTCAAATTTTTTGGGGCCAGACCAGGTTGATGGTACTGATCCAGGCCTTGATCATTCGAGTTGGTCTGTTCACACAGTTTAGATTTTCCAGATTTGTCCCAGGGGGCTGTGGCCTTGGTGCTTGGTCATCCACAACCTGGTCCAAACTCTCAATCTGATTGTCTATGAAATCCAAACTTTCCAGATCTGTTCTGGGGGGTAGGGGCAACTGGTCCAAGTCACTTGTAACCTGTCTCAAAACCTGAATTGAGTTCTGATCTGATTTTTGGACCCGGCTAGTCCAGACCAGCTCTGTTAGCCCAGAATTTGCAGGCCAGGCTCAAATACAAACACTGGCTATTTCCTCAAAA
>JAKSZP010019352.1:0-17825 GCA_022478985.1 Massospora cicadina | reverse complement strand
TTGGAAGAGGGAAGGCTTGTTGGTGCTCAGCCTGATTAACAACTTCCAGTTGTGTAACCCAACAAATAAGCTGGAGATATTTGATAGATGTTGACCAAAGGATAAGCGCGTTATCTGCCATTCACTGGGTACTCCATTTGATGCAAAGTTGGGTTAATTCAGCAATAAAGAGCCATCTTGGTCCACCACTTGCCATTCCATCAGGGTCATTTTTTCCTTGAGCTGGGCAATCACAGCTTTGAGAGCTTTTACCCATTCAGCTAGCTCCATCATAAAGCGCTCGGTATTATTCCTCAATGTTGTTACATCCTGAATCCATTCTGCCAATAGGCCATGCTGATCCAGCAGTTCACTTATTACTTGAGGTAATTTTAAATTTAATTGTGGTACCAGAATGTTTAATTGACAGTGGACGTCCCTAACACAATGATCCATCTGTGCCAGGCCTCTTGTATTTACAAAAATAAACAATTAAGGTGGTCGAAAAGGAGGCGAGTATCATGCTGCTGTGCTTGTGCAAATCATAATACATCTCCAATTTCAATATTATGACAAGCCTGCACATGCAATAGCTGGCAAATCGAAGGTTGCACATAAGTGACTAGATATTCCTCGATTCCATGGGTACTGAGGTGGTGAGCCAACCCTGTTGTAGTTACATCTAAATAAGACATGTACAAAGCATAGCGCTTTTCTTGGTTGTATTGGTTATAGAACAAACTCAGGGCGTTTTCCCCAGTCTCATCTTTGTATAGACAATATCCGCATAACAGCCACTCCATAATATTCCTCATTTGTTGGGGAGTCACATTTGTGGAGCATCTTTATTGGTTGGTCGTCAGCTCAGGGCAATTTTCCAATCGCAGATTGATCATAGCTTCATCATCCCCCATTTCAGCCACAGTAAATTAAGTTGGTTTGTGGTTAGGTGCCTCCCGGGCTTCTTCAGCATACTGCGCCTGGAATCCAATAAAATTATGTCAGAACAAATGAGGACTCATCATTGTATCTTATTGCTGAAAAGCTACAGCCGCCTAGTGGCCCCCTGTAGTGAGCACCACTGTTAATTCTTGGCATATAGGCTTTATTCCGCCGAGTTAGTTTACATAGGGTAATAGCCACTGAGCAACCAAATCAGACAATATGAAGATCGCCAACTCTAATAATAAGCTTGATAAACCTATATATGGAGCTATCGCCCCTTATTTTGATCTTTATTAATATAAATCACAGACTTTTTTGCAATTACTCAACCACACGAAAAAAGATACCCCTTCAATTCTCCATGTGACTCTTTATATCTCAGTTCCCCAAGCCAGATGCATCCTTGGCTTGGTAGTCTTCAATTCATCTTTCCTTTTCTAGAAACTCTCATTCATATCGAATCTTGGCATAAATCCTCTTGATTCACTGAATGATCATCATTTTGATCAATTGTTATTTTAATACCTTTTTCCATAAATCTTGAGACTCATCTTGATTCCCCCTCTAATCCATCAGTATGGGTAGCATATTGTCCAGTCATACAACTTCCTGACAACCCCCCTTGTCTGGACAATAAGTCTTTGGTACATTTCATCAAACGTTTTGCTGATGTTTTCTGATTCTCAACAGCAGCTGAGCCCCTGAGTCCTAGTGTACCTCCTTTATTATGGTATGCATCAATGTGGGTGAACCAGGCCACATTCCACTACCCTGATTCTTACCCTGGGCACCTAGTCACACACTCTTTCACAGCTCATTTTCTTTGACCTCTCCTCATTCCATTAGCGCATCATCCCCCATGCTGATACAGACCTCTCACCTCCAATAGTGCAACATCTGCTTCTACCTCCGATCCCTGAAGGACCTAGAGAAGCTGAGCCACCTACAAAATGGCGAAATAAAAAAACTGCGCCTCCCACAGATTAAAGCACAAGTCCCGCCGTGAGAAGCAGAGGTGTTGAGGTGATCCTGAGGCTTCTTGATCAATGGGCTGGTACTTGCTTTGATTGTTTATTAAAACACATCTTTTTCTAAATGGATATTCGTCATTTAGTTTAAGTTAGTTAGCTCTTATTCTATCTTATTTTGTTATTTACTATTATTATTTTAAGTATTTTCTCCTCCATTAATTATACATCTAAAGAAACTTAGCTTGCACTCAGTTGATAATCTGACCACTCACGGTGTCCTCAATAGTATAATCATCCACACTGATTTTCTCTGTTTTCAAAGGGCCCAATCCATATACTAGCAAAATTTACCGCCATCCAAACCTATGCTGGTCATGGAAGAGAATACTTTCACCTATCATGAATTGGGGAAGTCTTCTAGACCTTAGCTAATCATAAATATGTCTTGATTTTTTTACTAGGTTGGTTGAGTATGCTTCAGTCTAGAGCTTTATTAGTGAGGATATTAAAGTCTTCAAGTAGCATTATGGATATATTCCGCCAGTATCCTCTATGCAGGAGTAAATTAATGCAGGCAGAGCTGGGTGTCTTCCTTAAGGCAGCTAAAAAACTCTTTCCAGTTGCATAGTTATAACTGATATTGTAGGTGAAGACTGAGATGGAAAGAGGGTACTCTAGTCTAAAAATCCCTCTTTCACCAGCTTCCTGAGTATATTTACCAGTTTTTGTTAACCCTATCAATCATTCCGTTAGACTCAGGAAAATATTGGATTATTAGAGTCCCGCATATGGCCATTAGTTCATTCAACTTAGGGATCATGTACAAGGTGAAGTAAGTTCCATTGTCAGTAAGTATGAACTTTGGGCATCCATGCCATTGAATTATGCACTCCAATATGAACTTGGCAACGGTAACCGCCCCCAAATCCCTTATCACCCATTCCTCTACCCACCCGGTAAAATGGTCTATCACTACCAAGATATAGTTGGAGCAATTTGTGCCCATCAGTGAGGGTCCCAAAAACATCAATGGACAACATGTGCCAAGAAAACTGGGGCTTCACCAACTGATAGGAGGTCTTCTGGTGGAAGAGCTTTTCTCTTTGACATTGGTTGCAACAAGAAATTACTTCAAGCTCATCAAAGTGCATACTATCCCAATGATAGCGCGGTCACAAGAACTCTAAAGTTTTGTATAACCCTCTGTGGCCTACTGTCTTATGCACGCTCAAAATAATGGCTGGTAAGAAGAGTGTTTCAGAAAACTTAGCATATCCTCACGGTCCACTTGTATAACCCACCATCCTTCCATAATGTATCAACCATCATCCTATCTAGTGCCCAAATAACTTGAGGTAGTTCATTGGCATATTTGCCACTGACCGTATTTTCATACATCAAATCGCTAATAACTGGAATTACAGTAATCGTTGGTAGCTGAGGTAAGCAGTTGGCGTTCTGATGCTTTACACCATGGCGGTAAAGTATTATAAAATAGTAGGCATGAAGCTTGAGGGTCCATTGCGCAAGGGGTATCTCTAACTCTTTAAAATTATGTAACCAATGCAAAGAAGTGTGGTCAGTCACAACTTTAAATTCTACTCCATGAAGGTACACTCAGAACTGTTTATATGCATAGATTACAGCTAGGCACTCCCACTCAGCTACAGTGAAATTATTCTCATGTAAAATAAAACTTCAGCTTTAGTAAGACAAGGGGTGCTCCACTCCTTCATCATCCTGCTGGGACAATTCTGATTTAATGGCGGAAAGGAAAAAATCTGTCTAAATATTAAACTCCTTCTCAAAGTTTGGGTATTGCAAAACCAAGGTTCTAATCAGTGTTGGAGGGTACCTAAGGCACTCTAACGCCATTCATCCATTCAAAAATAGTTTCTTTTCTTAGAAGCTCAAAGAGTGGAACAAATATACAGCTGAACTTGGGAACAAAACGCTGAAAAACCAGATCATACCTAAAAAACACCTGTATATCCCGCTTGGTGCTAAGATGAGTCATTTTTTGGATGGCTTCCACCTTGACTGTTTGTTGTCTGAATCCCCTAGCATCTACTAAAAACTAAAAATAATATAATTAATCCTTAAAGAAGTGGCATTTTCAGTGTTTGATCTTATGCTAATCTTAACGAGCTGATGGAATATCTCTTCCAAATGATTGAGATTCTCTGACACATTTGCAAGAAGACGTTAATGTTGTCAAGGTACATTAGGACAGATGGCAGCTTGATACCACCTAGAGTAGTGTCCACAACCCTCTGAAACGTAGCTGGGGAGTTGCACAGCACCTGAGGCATATATGTGGGCTGAAATAACCCTTTTAAGGTGATCATAGCACATTTTTCTCGTTACACTGCTGGAAACTTGATCTTCCAGTACCCCAAGATCAGATCCATATTTGAGAAATAGCAAGCACCGCCCAGTCAATTTAACGCATCTAATTCTGGGTGTGGATACAAGTCTTTATTGGTGATATGGTTCAGCTTATGGTACACAATTTGTACCCATTTATTGCCATCTTTCTTTTTAACAATTTAATATGGGAAAAGCTCAGGGACACTTAGATGGCTCTAGCGTTCCATGCTTCAAAAAAACCCTATTTCATTAGAAAACCTCTTCTGCAGCCACGAGTGGCAGATAGGCTGAGACCAAACGGGAGGGTGATTCCCAGTGTCTACCCAAAGGATGACGCCACAAGTGCATCTCAGATCACGATTGTCAGCTGCAAAAATTTCCTGATAATTTTTTATAAAACTTGAATGATTCTTCTGCTCTTCTGATAACCCCATTATGATTTCTCATAGAACCACTGACATTATGCCAGATTGAGGCCCAGTGAGAATACTGAAATCATTCAGCGAATTGAACTCATGGAAACGGAGGACCTCATCCACAGGGGTCAAATGCAGATATGTCACCACTTGGTGTCTTCAGATCCTCAGTGGTCCCTTTTGTAGATTTGCTAGTAACACTTTGATCCCCATGTCCGGGTAAAATTATGCCTGGGGTCACATTGTCAGGGGGACGACAAATAAAGTTTAGACTGGCCTGAAAGTCGGGATACAAAAGCACCCAAAAGGTGAGCCAGAATGCCTGGGGCATGGCCGCTCATATGACATTAGAGTAAGTTGGGAGTTAGATAATAGCGGGGTGCCAACATGACGCCAATAAAAAACCTAGTGAGGAACCAAGCTGTTACAGCACTAGAGCCAGTGGGTCTAGGTATAAAATGTTGTGAGATCTGGAAACATATGGGAAGGCAATGACGTGATGGGCCCAAGTGACTATGGTGGGGGTCAATGCTAATAATAGGGCCAGGTCAACCCAGATGATACTTAGGTCATGGGGCCTCATGCAATTGTCATGGGGGTTTATCAAGTAAAATTCAAGCTCAAATAATTAAATTTATGCACGGGAAGATTTTTAATTAAATTTAAAAATAGAGAATCAGCCGTCAATTTTCTCAGTGTGTTTTGACTGCTTAAGTAGATGATTAATTTGAGGAATAGCTTGGGAAAACGTGTGATTGGGGCCCTTGAGATTCGACTTAATTTGGCGAACTTGGAGTGAGAGAGGAGAGAGAAACGTATTTAATTTGAACTGACTTTGAAATTAACAGCGGTGGGCCAAGTTTCTGTCAGTTCGTCCATGGACACCAAGTTGCGGATTTTTTGTGGTTCTGCTGACTGGAGTGATGGCGTCTCACTTAATGGGCAGTGGGAACTTCCCAAGGCCACACCACATAGGGGTGAGACAAGAGGTTGAGAACTGGCTTGGGGGCGCCCAACCCACCCACACCCATTCACTCTGGCATCAGTTTGTCCAAGTGGTAAATATCAGATGAAGATTTTGATGTGTCCAGGGCGGGTTTAAAAACTGTGGGCTGTATTTCCCGATAGCCCAATGCCATTGGCATGTTTTGCTGACAATTTGACACTTGACAATTCATTATCCAAAAGTATGCACCCGTCAGGCTTTGTTGCTAAGGGTTTTTGGTTCTAAGGCCTTGATGTTGAAGGCTTGTTGCCATCAAATTCATGTGGGCCTTTTACCCCTTGGTGATGCCAATTTTAAAAGATCTCAGCACAAACTTTCTCAATTCGCCATACTAATTCAGCGAGGGTAATGAGGGGATGGGTGGCGGGATCTTCAAAATGAGAGCTGTTACTCATCACTTGTCTACCACATGGGCGAGAATTCTCAGTGAGACGAAAGGGACATCTGCCCTTCTCAACCCTTTTTTGTAGGGAACGGGAACGCCTCCCAGACCAAGCAGAGGGGGCGCTTGCTCAGACTTACACACATTAGGCTCAAGGCGTGATTGCTGATAAGTATCAAGAATCTTTCCATAAAGACCATTGGATACCATAAACTTTAGCTCTGTGCCCACTATAACTTGGTGGCCAGAGAATATTGATATGGCAGCAGCATATTGAAGTGGTAGCCCCCAGTGTTTGTATATTTAGTGGGGGAGAACCCTGGTATTGTTTTTCAATTTTTGATATCAGGAAGGGATAACACCATCATTGTACGTGAGATTAACTTTTTCCAATTAATTGAAATCTTTGGGCACACTGTTGGAAGTAAAATAAACCAGGATCCACTGGCCCAAGATTTTGAAGGTCTCTTCAAACATATCAACTATTGCACCAAAGTGGCGCATGAAGGCTGCTCCTTTCAGCATGCCATAGTTATAGTTAGGCAGCACAATCGCCATTACTGAGATGGCAATCAACACAAACCAAAAAGGCAGCGCAATTTGCCCCTTCTGAGACACTGCATGCTGCCCCAGCAGTCCCATATACCATCCAGTGCTTGACGTAAGGTTTCAGCAGTACCTGACTGCCAACCTTGTGGATATTATATCAATTAAGGTGTCAGTGTCTATGATTATGCAAATTTCATTTATTGCAACAAAAATGTCACAATATGTAAAATCAGAATAAGCAGAATTTTGGTTATTTAATAAATAAACATCCAAGAAATATCTCCTTTTAAGGAATCATACAATACCCACTCTGACTTTAGGGTATTCTTTAATATTTAATCTACTAGGATAGCGACGTTTGCTCCTTTCAGCAAAGGCGCGTCCAACAATGGCTTAGGTTTGTCAAAGGTGGCTTGCTTTAAGATATGACAGGCATAAGGCTTTGGAGTTTCCTGGAAACCCTCCTCCATCTCAACCGCTTTGGATTGTGCACAATTCAGCATGTTCATGTTGTCAGCTGGTTACTGATATAATAGTATATTGTTGTAACAGAGGTCCTCAGCAGAAAGTGACTTGTAAGGATCAATTGGGACTGTTGTAGTGAACCAAAGGAAGAGGAGGGTCCCATCTCTACTCCACTTGGTCATTTCCCTGCTTATGCTGGTCCAGCTGCATGACATGAAATTGACGCATAGTAGGGCAGTTGAATGCAATATGCATAAGATTCCCAAAAGCATAGCGGGTTATGTCAGAGGGCCCTTGGCCCGAGTATCAGTATAATATCCAGGTAAGGGTTGGCCGCGTGGTTGTAATTCAAACAAGGGCTAGGCGGATAGTTATAGGATGGCTGACGATTGTTTGTCAGAATCCAATAAGGCCAGTTCATGCAGCTCAAAGAAGGAGGACCCATGGGGCCATTTCAGGCTTCTGTTTAGGTTTAGGAGGGCTAATAATTGCTGCTAGATGACACAAATAATTGACAATTTTTAGCAAAGAAACATCCCCTTGCAAGGGAGGAAAACTCTTTTACTTCAACATTGAAATCAAAGCCAATTTGAACTTTAAAAATCTACAAAAATTTACTGCTCAATTGAGCCAAAACTTACAAATGTCGATGCTTTTGACGCCTGCTGCCCCAGCTTAGGGTGGTGGTGCCGCCATCTGGTATATTTTGGCAGCCTCCAAAGCGCACCTGTGCTGGCTCTGCTAACCCTTAACGCTACCAGGTGATATGTCCCCACTTGGGACTTGTTCCACCATCTTGCAAGTTTCCAGGATGTGCTACCATGGAGCAATTTGCCTTTTGGCCTCCATGTTGAATTTGGTAACCTCTTTTCATATGCAAGCGCGGCCATCATCAAGATGGCCACAGCGTTGTTTAAACCCACTGGCTTCATAGATCTCCACCCCTTTAAGTTTTATTTCACCTTGGTTTTCATTCTGAGACTGATGCAATGGCATCATCTATGCTGCCATTAAATTTAAAATCATTCCCCTTTCTACTGTTTGCACCCAACTCCCATATGAGGCCACTTTGGTGGTCCAGTTCGCCAGGTTGCCCTCAAACCTTTCCCCCAAACGGCTTCACCATAAACTCACAGAGGGTTTAGACATTTATGGTGCAGACCCCATGATGCAATTTGTGGTCCTGAATGGAGTAGATCATTTGGCAGGGCCGCACACCATTGCAATAATCCACCCATTCCATTGTGACACCCATCTTGTGATTCCCCCTCACACTGTGATCAGATCCACACCTAATCACCCATTCTGGTGCACATTGAGAATGGCCATGCCATTTGCCCCTTGTGCTTTGAGCTTATTCACTCAAAGCACAAGTGCCCTACATCTTCCACCTCCATAGCTTTAGCCACTCTCCCCTCTGGCATCTGCTCAGCTGCTGCCATGCCCAAAATTTTTGAGTGGGGCTTGATTCTCCTGCCCCCAACCTCAAAAATTTTTGCATGGCTTTTAAAGCCGCAGCTAATTAAAATTTTAAGAAAATAAATTTGTCAATTTATGGCAAACTGAGATGATGGCTGAAACAGTTTTAACTAAGCTGCTGTGGTCAAAAGTTTGCAGCCAATCAGCTCCTTCCACTGCTCCAATTGTGGTGGCTGTCCCAGTACTGGCTGAATCCAATCCATTTTAGGCTCTCAAATGGTTTGATGAAGATGAACGACAATACCATGTTAAGCCAAACTTCAATTTGGAGGAATTTTTTGTTGATCCTTCCAAATTGTGGCCCCACCATTTTCACCCAAAAATGAGTATCTGTTGTATAGATATATTAATAAAATGGCGCATAAAGCCGCAGCTGCTCCTGCCAACACCTTACTCCATCAACAACTCCATGGGATAATGGAACCCCTGGTTGATGGTATTCCTATCCCCAATCTCCCACATGATTTTGAGGAGGATGTAAAATATATGATTGAGGAGTTCACTTTTAGTGCAAGCTGCACTTGCATTATTGCAGCAAAAACTTCGCTTTTTGACCCCAATTATCCTGAAACCCGCCAGTGCATCAAGGCATTCACTTGTGTGCCTGCTCTCATCACTTTAGCTGAGCATCAACTTGCTCAATATCGAGGCAATGGACACTGCAGTCCTCATTAATGAAGAAAACCCTCATTTATATCTTATTATGTCAAATGCCGCTGATGCCCCCACTCCTATGCTATCTGCCATGATCCACCAGCTGAAGTGGGCTCCGGACAAAAGTTTCCCAAAGCTTCCTCGCCCTCTGATATGGCTTCCTAGGCTGATAACTTAGGGGCCATATTAAAATTTTTTTATTTCTATAAATCCCTTTATCTGGCTCATTCACAATAAAAGATGCGTGGCAGCTCCCCCTTTAGTTTGGGCACCACTAGTGCTAAAAACATTCCCTTGAAGGAGGGAGCCATTACGTTGTATAACTCATGGTGTGTTTTACTGCTGAGGTCATTGCATTTCCAACGTTGCCTATGATAGCATTTCCGCTCCTACCAAGATGTACACTTCTGAGATAGACCAATCAGCGAACGCTGTCAGGGTCTTGTTCTACTGGAAACCCATTGTTAGAAAATCAACCTTCCTCTGGGACATTTTTTCAATACCCCTGAAAAAGCTCAGTACATTATCCTAACTTCTTGTTAGGTGACAGAACTACCCTTATAAATCAGGTAGCTTGGTCAGCGCTCTTGACTTCTAGAATAGATATCAGCATCTTAGCTTTATGGCGGTCTGATGCTCCTTCCACTGCAAGCTCAAAGTGTTTAAAGAAGCCATGCATATTTCCATCTTAGTTGAATGGAGGCAACTTGACAATGCAAACTTCCTTGTCCTGTCTGAACCCACAAGCTCTTGAAGCAAACTGGGCACTGCTCGTGGGACATATCTTGTCTCCCAGTGAGGGGAGGGCATGGTAAGAATTGCGGAACTCATCTATTCCGCAAGATTGGAAGCAGCTCGTCCCCCCTCAACTGGCAACACTGCAAAAATGTGAATTACTCTTTTTGGTGAGGATTAATCTTCCCTCAATATCCCACCATATGTTAACTGACTCATGCTGCCTGCTTGGTCACCAAATATTCCTCTGCACCTTCCTCAACTTTGTAAATGCATAATGCCGCTATCCTTCACTATCATCCCCTGTTTGCTTGTCAGCTTCCACGTAAGGATTCTGGTGATAAGTATTAGCATTAATTTTCCACTAAACGCAATGTAGCCGCTCAATAATGTCATTGAGGCTCTTCTATAATTGTCTATTCTGCTTATTGAGGACATGCAGCTGACTGAACACTTCTTTAAACTGATCCAACATCACTTTACACTCATATAGGAGCTCGTCTTGAGTTCAGTGGATTGTATTCAAGGAGAGCAAGATGTCAGCTTACTTGCTGACTCAGTAGGATGGTACACTTTCTTGTCAAAGCTAATGGGATGTGTCATGGTTTGAATAACTTGGCTATGTGGTTAGATCAGTGGCCCCCTGTAGTGAGAATTATTGTGTTAAAATCTAGCGGAGTAGGTTATAATCCGCTAAAAGGTTGCACAAGATTAATTCCTGATGATGGAATGAAAAGACATTATTATAATCATCATTCCTTGAACAGTTGTACTAAAATATAAAATAAAACCAAAGGCTTTAATGAACACTATCTTTATTTAGAATGGCAGAGTACACTACTGATATTGCTAAAAGTTAACACTGTAGAATCCACTACATATTATCAACTAGAAGAACCCTTTCTATTCTTCGTTTTCCCTCTTTTCAAACATCTCTCTGGCCACTCTTAGGCCATTATGCAGCTAACCAGCTTCTCCAATTTCCATCATGCTCTCTCATTATTGGGAGTTCTGGCGGAATCCCCATATTCTGGCTGAGTCCAAATCGCTTAGCATCAACTCATTTCAAATCATGGTACATATCAAATGCTCTAAACTTGACCTCAATGGATAACTGATGATACACCATTGTCAAATTAAGTTTATTGTCCATTCATATGAATTTCCTGACAAAGGTATATCCAGGATATCACTTACCACTTTAAAATCTTCCAGGAACTTCCATATCTGTAGAAGCTCCTTTTTAAAATCAATTCCCCATATGGAATATTGCTTGTCCCATTAGGTTGTTGCGAACTTGCAATAGCTCATCTGCTACAATTTTGCATTCCAAGAAGGTGCATAAATTTCAAGTCAAACTTAATAGCTTATATTGACAGTATATCTGGCGTCTATTTGGTATTTTATTTCAGCAAAAACCTCATTTTGGGCTTCCAGTGAATACAATGACACGCTGATCCATCTTATAATAACAGATTTCCAAAGGGTGAACACGGCTGCTAGAATTTCTTTCTCATACGTTGAGTAGCTGTGTTTCACCGGAGCAAACTTCTTGAAAAAAAATTCAAAAGGTAGATACTTATTTCATCATAGTTTTATGAGCACGGCTATAGTGGCTTAAATTGCTAAAATCCATGATCAACTTGAATTTATCTTTAAATTCAGAGAAGATCAGGACTGGAGCTTGGACTAATGCATTCATTATGCTGAAAAAACTATGGAGGGTAGCGTCGGTGATTTTCAATGATTCCCTTCTTCCAGAGTCATTACAATGGGTCAGTTATCTTACTGAAATTTATAATAAGTCTCAGTAGTAGTTAATAGTTCCCAGTAAGCTCAGGAGTTCAGCTGCATTGTTTGGTGAAGGCCACGTACAAATGGCTTTCACCTTATAGGGGTTGGTGCGCATTTCCTTCTGGCAAGATAATGTATCCTAAAAGCTTCAACTCTCTAGTGCAGAGCATCAGTTAGACTCATTAATGCCAAGGTCCAGTTCCACAATCCACCAAAGTACTGATTCTAGGTCCTGCAGGTGTTGTTGAAATTGTAAAAAGACATTAGCATCATCCTGGTAAAACAGTGACCCGCTGATTTACTAATATTTATTATAATTTGTCCACAACTTTTTGGAATATTCTAAAAGATCTGGTAAGTCCAAAAAGCATTTGAGTTTATCTGTTTTTCCAGTTTTTGGTGACAAACTCTGTTTTTTAGAAATATTTTTCCTTTATTACTGTAAGTCCTGGGGAGCACCCCTTGCATCTCAATTATGAGAGTTTTCATTAAGGACGAATAAGGGGCTTAAGAAGGCAGAAATCCCTTTCGTTTTCAGGACTATTTAGTCCATGTGGTAGTCAAGAAGTGGGTGAAGGCCTACCTCCTCAAGATTGCTCCCCTACCTTCCATTCTCACCACCCAGGAGTTGGTGCAGAGAATTGATGGGGTGTCTGAAGATGGTGGCAGTATGAAGCCATTGCCAGAGAGAAAGTTTGTGACTGCTCTTCTCACCAAGTAACCTCTGCAACCAACTCAGGTTTGTTAAAAATGCTAAATTGCTGCCCATTGGAACCAAATTACCTGTTATACGCTCAGATTTAATTCTCTTCCTATTCATTTCTCTCTCCACCAGAAAAGTGAGCCCATCCTCAAAAGTTTTGGGTGTGTTAAAGTCTTTTAATATGCAATAGGGCCTCCCATACCTACCCTGGCCATGAGTGCAAACCAGTCGCTCACTGGATGAAACGTTGTTGATCTATCAACCAAAATCGCGCCAAAAGAAAAAAATTAGTATAAGAATTTGAGACTAATTTGGCCAGTCAGGTGAAGACATAAATTAGCATCATGAGCAGTTTATAGTGTTGATCCACCAGAATTAAGCGTTATTGAGTCTTTCATGGGAACTACTTATCATTTATTCCACAAGCCCTCAGAACTTTACAAAATTTTCCCCACAGGTCCTGTTGTTGATCAATTTTTATCTTTTTTCTCAACAAACAAATTTCTGCATAAAAATTAAAAAATTAAATTAGTGTAGCTTTTTGTTAGCCGCGTTGCCACCATGTACCATTTTCCTGTCTTTGTAACGACTAGGCAATAGTGGCCATAATTGCAACCTTGTTACCCTCCCTACTTTGAATGGGGGATACTGTTAAGATGATCACCTAAGATTGACCTCTATTTTGTTTTCCTTATGGCGTTATGATGTGACTCTTCTTCCTGAGGTAATTCCACCCAATAGACTAAGTTTTGTCACCCATCTGCGTGTTTAGCCCCACGTGTTCCTAGAGCAGATTTTGGCCCCCTGGGGTGCTTCAGGAAGAAACCGCCTCAGAATCTGAGGGCTGCTCCTCATGCAGCTGTGTGGTTACTAGCGGGTATACTACTAACAGTGTTTGTAGATTTTTGTTCTTCAGTTGTCCCCCTCCCAATGAGGTTCACGTTCTTGGACAGTTATACATCTAGTATTATGGAACATGTTCTGAGTGTCTACTCACCCATACTGGCAGGCTGGTCTTTTCTTTATTAACTGGTGTTATGACTTAATTGACCAACCACTAGTCTCCACCATCTCCACTCTTCATCCTAAAATAGATGATGCGATGGTATTGATATCTAAAATGAACCTACATTTAGAGCTTAATTTAATATTTTTATTGTTCAGAAGGTGCATTTGTCAGGTTTTTTCATGTGGTGGTGGAGTAGTTCCTGACCCAATACTTCTTCCCTTATGATTTAACCCCAGTTTTACCTCATACAGTGGTGGTTTGTTTAACCTTATAGATATAAGAAGAGTCAATCAGATTTTATATGTCCTGGGGAAAGTTTCAGGAACATTTCTCGGCAGATATGGAGGCTTCAATTTCCTTTATGGATGCTTATCAGAGCGTAGCTCTATTGGACGCAGTAGAAAGGTTACTCGCCATTAGGTGTGTGAGATTCTTTATTCAGCAACTAAGCGGGAGTTTCCCCTTGATACTTTGGTGTCCTTGGTGGTTCAGGAGCCAGTCTCAACATCAGCTTACCTCCTATGATTTTTCACTTTGGATGTGGAGGCCTCTGATGTGTCCTCGTTGATTGAAGCTTTTTGGAATCAGGCCCTGGGTTAGGTCTTCCGTTAGAAGTTTTGATTGTAGTATTTGATGCTTAGGACCTTATTTCTTCCAACCATACCTCTTGAGAACCTCAGTTGGTTTCCTTGAAGCAGGTGGTTGTGGTGACCACCTCTATTGGCACCACGCTTCAGAAAGTGCAGGGTGGGTTAGAAGGTGTACCAAAAATGTTCCCTATCGAAGTGGTGTTGTTTGTAGCCCTGAATAATAAGGTGGCAAGCACCTTGTCTCTCACTCAGTATGTATATTATGGCTGGGCTCTAAGGTGTGTGCCTTGGCTCATGAGCATGCTCCATCCTCTTTTAATCTAGATTCTCCTTTTTCTGATCCCCTGGCGCTGGTTGTTGAAACAGTTTCCATGAAGGAACAGGTACCTTTGCACCTCTGGTGCCCATGTTTTCAGTGTTGCAATATAATGATATGAGAAGTCTTTTTTTCGCTGAAGGTCTCATTCCCCCTTCAAATTTAAGTTCCCAAAAAAAAACTTATTGATTATTACTTCTCAGCTGGTTGTGTCCCATGCTTTTGTTAATATACTAAATTTTACCTACTTTTTTATTACCTCTTGAAATTTTATTGGGTACACATAAGGTGTTAATTAAGGCTCTTGTAGATATGGTAGTGGTGAAAAAGATTTATTGATTTTTGTAACTAGTGCAGGTTCTTAATTTGGACCTTGAAGTGGATTAGTCTGTGTTGGGTGCATCCTCTGCCACTGTCAGGTTTTTCTCTTTGGTTAGGTGAAGCCTCAACTTATGGTTACCAAATTGTGTGCTATTTCTTTCATATTAAGTTTACATTTATTACTAATTTAATTTTTAATCAACACTTTCTCGGGACTAATCCCTAAAAACATAATTATATAATTGACAATTGATGCATTCTAAGCCTAATCCCCAAATACATTATTATTATTATTTATCAACCAAATTGCTTTTCTTTTTTCTAAGCGTCACATTTATAGAGCAAAGGAAGATTCAAGTTGATTTTGAACATTCAATAATCAGTACAGAAGGAAAAGTTGCACAGCTCCAATAAAAAAATCCTGGGCGAACATTTCAAATGGTGGTAATTTCACCAACCTATCGTTCCCCAAGGGGCATCAAACGCTCTCACAAGGAGAGCCTTGTAGCCACGTGAACCAGACCAAACAACAGATGCAAGTACATATAGAAGGGTACTTTAAAATGTTACACCAGCATATGCTTTACAATAATATCCGCCACTCACTCCCCTCCTCTCCTGTTAAGCATGGTGTTAGAGTGAACTTTGGGGTCAAATACCTGGAGATCTTGTTGGCGATTACCAAAAAAAAGAAAAAAATGAAAACGCTTTTTTTATTATGCAAGAAATCTGTTGAAAGTTCATAGATATTGCTTTTGCCATGGCAGAGCAGGTGGATGCAGAGGCAAAGGTCATTATTGAGGTAATCATTAAAGGTGTGCCTACTGCATCAAGGTACACCATATCCCCTGGAACAAGGAGATTGACCTCTTCAAATCCTTTGAAGATCTCTCAACTGATCTCACCTGCGACTTTGTTGATCAAGGCTGATCAAAGGCTTTGAGGAATATGGAAGAGTAAAGCAGCTTGAGATGCAGAGCTTTCACCTCATGCCAGGACTCTGCAGTGGGAAGGCGATCACAGTTATTGACCTCAAGCCCAAAGTAGAAGCCAATCCCATTCTGTTACCATGCATTGCACAGTTCATCTTTCTGGAGGGACAAACATCCAACCCCTTCAAAGTTACTCCAGGGAAGGCTCCACTCATCTTCCAGCACTTACAGGTGCTTGGTCATTGGGCCCACGCATGCCCTGCTGTAGGCAAGCAGCAGGAGAGGAACCATAGGAAATGGATTGAATCAACGAATATTTCAGATAACTTCAGATGGTGACAACCCCGTTCAACTGGGGGGAACATGGTGAGTACCAGATCATTAAAGCAGTCTCCACCAAATAATGCAAAATGGAGAAGAAAGCGAAGAGATAAGCAGAGAACAGAGCGAGGGCTGAGGAATCTAAAAAAGCAAATCAGATTATAAAACAACCAGCAATGTTGGAAACGCAAACTGCTTTGAGATCCTGATAAAGCCCCCTGAGGAGTCAATGGAGGGGAAAGCAAACCAGCAGACACAGGCAACGACACAGGAGCAAACACAGACCACAGGTGCAGGAAATGAACTTGTGCTGGTTCAGGCTGGATTTCACAACTCTGGTCACTTACTTATAGTCTCAATGAAAATTCTCAGGATAAAGTTTACAAAAATTTTCAGGATGGTCCAGCTACCAATAGAGTGAGCGTGGCCTCAGCTTAACTCATCTTGGTGTCTCAGAATTCCCAACTGGGTACTAAAAGCTCAAATTGCTTGAATCATGATAGAACTGGGTCAAATGGCCCAAAACTATTGAATTAAGGCGGATTGGGTGGATTGGGTATTCCATTCACAATAAGGACATTCAATATCGCAGGGCTAAAGGCTGCCACATCCCAGGCCAAGAAAATTCAATACCTGCGAAACCCTCCAGCTCACATCCTGGCGATCCAGGAGAGTCATTACCTAAGGGGGGAGGAACTCGAGTGGACCCAGATGCTCCTCTCAAACTTCTCACCTGGTTCACCATCTGCAGGTTCGAGATCAAACCAGGCAGGGGAATCACCATCACATCTTCAACCAATCACCTAGGGGGAGAGTCCTGGCCATCAAAAATCACCTGGAAAGGAAATCACTACACCCTGGTCAACACCTATGCCCCCAACATCCCTAGAAAATGTGCCAACTTTTTTAGGAGGTGGCCAATTTACCACTACTGGAAGACAGCTTTCTCCTAGGGGACATGAACTGTTGGCTAACAGGCCACAGATAGATGGACCTAGATATTGATTATCCCTGCGGACACCAGGAACTTGCATCACTCATGGCTGTGATGGGAGTTACTGATGCACACCCAAGGGGCATGCCAACCCTTGAGCACATGATGAGGCCACACGTCCAAGAAGGCGAGTTTCTCTCAATGATGTGCATCAACCTAATCTTCATCCCAGAGACCCTTATTTGCATGGTAGGAAACTTTGAAAGAGTTAGTGTCACCCGCTTGGGCCTTTGGCTGGTAAGGATTACCTTGAGGTCATAGACGCGGGCACAACCATGCCCAAAATGGAAAAAGATCCACTCACAAACTGGGAATAACACTGACTTCGCCCACTGGCTAGTGGTATAAACCCTGTCCCATGACGTGAGGGACCCCCTCATCAAGGACCTGATCCAGACCTGGGGATGTCTGAAAGCTGAAATGGTCGCCGCCATAAAATGCACATCCTCTAGGAGGTATGTGGCTAAGGCTTTGTCCTAAAAGGGCAAATAACCCACGAACACATCTTGAGAAGAATGCCCCCCAGTGGGATATAACACCAACTGGACGATGTAATGGGTTTGGTTGAACCTTAAGATCCAAGGCTTCAGAAAGCAAGACCAGGAATGGCTCATGTTTCAGGTGGGAGCAAAAAATGGTGGCCAAGGGTTAAAATCATCCATATTATTCATGTGTCAGTTCACCACTTGGAAATCCTAGACCAAATTTGATGCTCTGGCTATGCAAGATGGGACTGTAGCACGTTCTCCAGAGGCGCTAGCAGAAATAACCCACAATTACTATACAAAATTATACTCAAACAAGGGCGCTTTACCTCAGGACATTGAGTCCTTCCTTGTGAGGGCAGAGCCACCCCAATACTAAACACATAGGCCCTCATGGCACTGATAACAA
>JAKSZP010019351.1:0-17850 GCA_022478985.1 Massospora cicadina | reverse complement strand
GAAGCCCGCAACCATAATTCCCATTGCCAATCCCCAACAGGGGGCTCAACCAGAAGTCAACATGATTGGATATAACTTACCTAGTAAGCAAAAATTAAGCAAAAGGTTGAAATAAAAAGCTGAAAATGGGGATGAAACCTGACACTCCATAACAAACTAAAGAAGTTGATTTCAGTAATTCAGAATTTGGAAAAATGGTCCAAGAATAGCTTGAAACCATCAGATGATGCTGTAATGGTGAAATTAAGGATCAGAATCAATAAATAAATGAATCTGGGATTGGAAATCATACACTATCACAATCATGTTAGTAGCTCTTCCCCATCCAAGTTCAAAGATTAACGTCCTACCTTAGGGAGGGTGTTGGATTATTATTTTAATTTTTATATTATTAAAAATATTTCACCAAAAGTTCTAATTTTGCTATTTATCTTGCCAAAATCTATATCAAAATCTGCGAGGTTGGTGTTGCCAAAGTAAACAACACCTTAGGGTTTTAATTGATATCCTCATTGAGGGAGGAACCCTTAGGTTTAGTATGAACCTAACTGTTGGAAGACGCAAAACCCCAATGATAATAAACCCTCCCAATCTCCCTCACCTAATACTGATATTGCACAGCTTAGTAGTATGTGCCTACTGTTGTGGCTGCTAAAGCAGCGGCATTCTGAGGTCAGTTTTCTCTTGGCACGTTGACATCCTAACATAGACAAGGTTTTATTCTACCATCTGCGGGGAACACAACAGAGAAATTGCAAGCCCATTTGGACTGGACCTGTCACTGTCTTAATGAAGAGAGAAGCGGAACACTCCATCCAGGATGATGATACAGATGTTGTGTTTGATAAAGTATATGCCCAGCATCTCAGATTATTCCCCAGGTCTCATCTTAGGAGGGGAAGTGTCCTAGATGATGCTGAAACTGGTTTATAATATCATTGCTTGACCAGTGGAAAGACTGGAACTAACCCCAAGCTGGTGGTGGTATAGGCGACCAACCCACAACAGATGGGGTGAATGAGGAATTTTTATAGATTTTTGGTGAACAACAAAATTTTCATTAACATTGGGATGATGCCATGCAAAATAGTTTTCGCCCTAGTGAGCCAAAGGATTTAATTTATGAAGACAACAACATTGCTAAAATTCATTATGAAATTTGACACCCTTATATACCTTTGGGGGGCTAAAATCATTTGCATTCTGCTGAGGATGCTATGATGAGTAGACTAAGTTATGCAATGGGAGCGTCTGAGGTTCAAAAGTGAATCTTACTAAATCTGGCAATCATCCACTTTTAGTATGTTATAACTCCAGTGATATATTGGAGATATTCCAAAGAGATTGCACATGATTAATCCCACTGAGCAACGGATGGACAATATGGATATCGCCAGTCCTAAGATAACCTAATTGTGTATAATAGGTACCTGATTCAATTGCTTCCACTACAACTCTTTATTTTCTATATTATATATTTAAAGCTTCAACTGCAAACTATCTTCTTCTTTACTAAAACCCACCCCCTTTCCAACCTTCTCATCGCACTTATATGTTAACAACTTTGGTCAATACTGACCCTTTTGCTTGGACTCTTCATTCTGTCATATTCTCATTGGTCCAGCAGAGTCTATCTTCATTAAATTCACTATTGCCTAGTTTGAAGCAATTTACCAATTATTTTTCATGCATCAACATCTCCTAACCGCCTTATCATTATATCTTTGGCAGAATTCTTCCTATACGTCAAGATCAACTTTGTTCATCAACTTGGATACTCAATAATCCTCATATAGACCTAATCACGATGGTCAACCAATGATCCACCGAGTGGTTATTTTAATTATCATCCAGTCATATAGATTTCTTGACATTACCCCCTTTGACTGGATGATGAGCTGTACAACGTTTCTTCAATCATCCTAATGCAGCCCACCATGCACCAACAATCACGAGCTCATGACTTCAACTTTTCTTCTGATTATGGCTCAATGCAGATATTACTGACTAAAATTGCATCCCACTCCCCCAGTTCCCCCTTCCTCTGGCCAATGAAGGAGGGGATAAAGTGGACGCCATGACCCATCTGGACCAGAAGGGGTTCCTTCTTGAATTTGTCACCATTTGTTTTCCTTGCACGCCCCCTTTGGGGACATAGTAACCCAGTTGCACTGGGGAGGGGAGCAGAGCTGAGGCCCATATTTTAATGAGGTGGCCCAGCTTCTGGCGGATGGCTTCAGCCATCTAGTGCTCCCGCCTCCCGCTGAGCCTCATCTCATGGTACTATCAGTCTGACAGATGCTGTTCTTTGTGAAGTTGGTGATAGCCAGCTGGTTGGGGTCCTTTCCCCACGCTCCTAACCACTTTCAGTCCCTAGGGGTGCACTTCAAGATAACCTGTTGAATTTTATATGATCTGTTGTCACCAAAGCATTTTCTGGCCTTAGTGCCATCAACCCATCCTGATACCTCACCTTCATGGCGCTTCTTGGCAACATAATCTTCTTTCATCCCACAGGTAAGTTAGGTCAGGGATGAAGCAGCACCAGGCGGCCCTTGAGTGGGCCCATCAAACAGCCTTTACAGCAGCCGCTCCTTTCCTGGCACCCTATCCTAGCCTGGAGGACTTCCTTGTGGATTGCCTGGCGCTGGGCGCAGCCTTTTCCCCCCAAGCGGGGACTCACCTTCTTGTGCGCCATCCCTTACAACTCTGGCCCTCTCTTCTTGGGTACAGTTTGCTCTCTTGAGAGCATCAGTGCATGTGGTTGTGGGCTTTGCTCCTAGTGGGGCAAGAGTGGGTTTGTCTTGATCTCAATCAACCAGATGAGCTATCAACACCTCGTCTGTTACCCTGGGTCACCATTCCATCCTCCTCCTTCAGTTCCGCCACCCCATCCTCCCCTCTGTTAGCTGGCGTGAAAGCCCTAAAGCAGATTCAACTCCCTCACCTCCAACATGGCAGCCTCCGCCCCCACCACCAATCTGAGAAGGGTCCAGCAAGTCTGCGCCACTCCTGAAGTGGAAAAAAAGAAACGTGGGTCACATTGATCAAGGTGCAAGACTCACTACAAGAAATTGAGAAAGAGTGGGGAGAATATGACAGTTTAGAAGAAGAACCCAAGCAATGACACCAATATACTTAGCTTACTTACTCACATGATGATGATGATGATTTTCATTTCTGGATAAGTCTCTATTATTGTTTATATGCCCAAAGGAACTTTGCGTGCACTCAGTTATTAATCTGAAAGTTAGTGGGGTCCTGGATAGTATAGGCATCAACACCTTTTTCTCTATTATCTCAAAAGGGCCAATCCATATATTAGCTATCTTATGCTTCTGCCAAAACCCATGCTGATCGTGGAATAGAACCATATCTCTATCCTTGAACTGTGCTAGCCCGCTAAGGCATACCTGATTGGCAGCTTGGTTTTTAATTTTCTTGGCCAAGATGAACAAGTATGCTTCAGTTTGTAATTTAATCAACGTATTTTTAGGGTGGTTAAGTAGCGGTGAGGATCAATTCCACCGGTTTCTTTCACACAGGCATAGAGCAGTGCAGGTAAAGTGGGGTGCCATCCATATAGTAACTGAAAAGGGCTCTTCCCTGTTGCCAAGTGGTAGCTAATATTGTAAGCAAACACGCTAGAAAGGAGGGTACTCCAATTGGAAGGTCTATTCATTAATAGCTTCTGAATCTATTCATTAGCATCCCATTGACCCATTTGACCATTCCGTTAGATTTGGTGTAATACAGGGTTATTAGAACCCCACGGATGGCCATCATTTTGTTGATCTTGGGTAGGATGTGAGAGGTAAAATTAGTTCCATTATCAGTAAGGATAAACTGAGGGCAGCCATGACACTGAATCATACACTCCATTAAAAATTTAGCCACAGTAACTGCCCTCAGATCTCATATTGGTCGTGCTTCAACCCACCTGGTCAAATGAACAATTGCCACCAAGATATACTTAGACCGGTTAACTACTGTCAGCAAGGGCCCAATGACGTCAATAGACATAATGTGCCAAGCAAAATGAGGTTTCACCAGCTGGTAAGAGGTCTTTTGGAGGAATGGCTTCTCCACTTGGCACTGGTGGCAGCAGGAAATGGTCTCTAGAACATCAAAGTGCATACTTTCCCAATAGTATCAAGGCCATAAGAATTCCAACATCTTGCGGACTCCTCCATGACCCACCACCTTTTGCACACTCAAAAGAATGTCCATTTGAGCGGAGGGTTTTGGAAATTCAGATTATTGTTACATATCCACTTATATAACTCCACATTTTTCCAGATTGTATCATCCATAATCCCATTTAGTGCCTGAATAACTTGTGGCAGTTTATCCTCATTTTGACCGCTGAAAATTTTTTCATATAGCAAGTCACCCAAATCCGCCATTACCGCAATTGTTGGTTGCCATAATAAGCAGTCAGCATTTTGGTGCTTTGCGCCAGGATGAAGCAGTATTTCAAATATAAGCCTACAGCTTTAAGGAACATCTATAAAGACGACATTTGGGCTCACAAAGGTTCTCAATCCAACGTAGAGATGCATGACTCGTCACTACCTTGAATTTTACTCCATGTAAGTAGACTCAGAACTGCTTAAATGCATAAATTACAGCAAGACACTCCCACTTGGTCACAGTATGTTTCCTTTCGTGGCTGTTGTCAGATTCTGGTGGTTGACTTGAAAATAAACCTTTGACAACCATCAGATTGGGCTGATTATCCTTTCTACACTCAAGCTAACACCTATACCCTCACCTCAAAGCCTATTATAATTACACAATTTGGGCTGAATATCACAACTTAAAATTCAATCAAGTACTTTATCAATAAGTTCAGGCTGAATATACACGCACATTATGGCCAATTTCCTATGCATTAAATCTTGGCAATTGGTCCTGATTATTGGGAACACAATCAACTAACTAGTATATAAAATTATTTGGGACTGACTTGAAGTTAACGTTTAAAGGTCAGATGGACCATCAGATTAATGAAAATTGTAATCAATTTCCTGCCCTAGGGTGAAAACTGTATGCCAATCCATGTAATTGGCACAATAGCACTTGCACATGGACTACTCAAAAGGGAGTACCTAGTGTTATCAAGAGAGAGGCCTGCTGATATCCCAATTAGGGGTACATCATCTACTTTAATTAATGCAAGAATTTCACAGAAGGTGTATTTTGTTAGCAGTATAACAAAACTTAAATCAAGAAGATCCTAGGACAGTTTTGCATGTTTTTATCGCAATTTTTGTACCTGAAATCCTCCCAATTTTGAAAGTATTCTTCCACCAATAAACCTAAGTAAAAGTCTCAAACGTATCAGTTCAAGGGCTGAACTAAGATGGTTTAATATCTGTTGAAATTTTGTGCTCAAATGTGGCTATTAGATGCCCTAGAGGTATAAATACTGGCGCCTGGTTTAATGACTGATTATCTAATAAAGAGCTTATAATAAAATTTATATTTATTTTATCCTTTTCCTGGTCTTTATCTGAATTTTAACCTTGGAGAAGTGTCAACAAGCTGGAAATTCCTTTTACACAGCTTGTATTAAAACCTGCCTTGGAAGAAGTTCCTGATTATGTTGGGAAAATTAAGCCCAAATCCAACCAGAAGAGTTAAAGCTATTTTTTCTGCCTAGTGAGTTTCCAAATGGTTTAAATACTGTAAGCCAAGGGTAATATTGAGGATTAATCTATGGAACTTCATCCTGGTTAAGCATGCAGGATAATAATTATCAAGCGAGCTATTATCAGATTTTCACAGCTGTTCAAGCTCTGACTACAATATGCAACTGGGTGCTACACACCATCATCATCCTTCTGGGATATACCACCCCTACAGCCGAAAGAGATGCATCTGTTTGCACAATAAATTCCTTCTCAAAATTAAGATATTGTATCCCTCCGGGCGTTAATAGTGGCAATAGCACTATGGATGATCTATATGATAGTGCTGGAATCATTTACACAAGCAACGTCTACAACACAAGAAACCACCAATAGTTTCTACTGCTATATATTGGAACATTTCCAAGCATGGTTATTTGGAAACATGACCCCACGTAACAGAAGGACAGCAATACATGGTTCCCCATATGGTTCCTAAAGATTTATTCTTTTCTTCGCTCATGCTGCATCCAAGAATAAGCCAGCATAATCCCCCCTACCATCCTAAATTTGGTGATTCTGGAGACAACAAGAGGGGCCTTGAATCCTCTGGGGTGTCTTTTGATTTTCAAATTTCATTAGCTTATCCCCACTATATTGGAAGTGCTTGTCCCCTGGTTGAACTTCCCCAAATAAATAAAAAAATTGGGATATTGTAAGACTGGTGCACTAGTAATGTAGTCTGTAAAACATCAAAAGCATTTTGACAATGCTCAGTACGTTCAAAGGTGGCGTTCTTAATTAATAACTCTAAGAGGGGAGCCCCAATACAGCTGAAGTTAGGGATGAACTGGTGGTAGTACCCAACCGTCCCTAAGAACACCTGGATATCCCTCTTGTTGCCTGGCCAAGTCATCATTTGTATAGCTTCAACCTTTGCCAGCTGAGGATTAAGCCCTTTCAAATCTACCACAAAACCAAGGTATTCTAACTGTTCATTGAAAAATGGCATTTTTGAGGTTTGATTTTTATGTTTGCTTTAGCAAGACGGCGGAACACTTGGTCTAAATGGTCTAAATGTTTGGTGAACGTCCACAAGAACACGTTGATATCATCGAGGTAGACTAGCATGCAGGATAGCTTCAAGTCACCCAAGATGGTGTCCATCACCCGCTGAAACATAGTTGGGGCATTGCATAACCCTTGAGGTATGGGCGTGAGTTGGAACAACACCTTCAAGATAATAATATCACATTTCTCCCATTCTACAATTGGAAACGCGATTTGCCAGTATCCTGATATTAAATCCATGGCCAAGAATAGTTGGCCCCACTCAGCCAATTTAGAGCGTCATTGATTTGTAAAAGCAGATATGAATCTTTTTTGTGATATAATTCATATTTCAGTTAGTCAATTACTACTCGATTAGTGCTATCTTTTTTTAATGATCAACATGGGGGATGCCCAGGGGCTCTTAAATGGCTCTAACATTCTCTGCACAATCAATCTATCTACTTCCATGGATACAACCTCTTCCACCACTTTGGATTGATGGTTAGGACGTTGTCACAGCTAGTGACATATTTCCTGGAATTAACCGCCCTTATAAAGCCAAGTCAACAAGCCCTTGGGGCAGAGACCAGAACCCAAGGGTCACCAATGACTTTTCTAAGGTCATTGACAAAAAATGAGTTTTGGCTTTGCCATCCAGGGTGAGGAAAACGGCTTATTTAAGGCAAAAGCCCAGGCAGGATTCGAACTCAAGACCCAGAAAATCACAAGATATGAGTTTACAAAATCTGACCAAATTCAAAAACTTTGATTTTGTTGAAAAACGACAATTTGTAGCTCATATCAGATTCCAGTAACCACAGGAATCTTCGTGAAGCAACCCCCTATAAATTAAGTCCCAAGATGAGAAAGGCTTTGCTTTTCTCAGATATTCTGATCACCTCAATAAAGTCTAGAAATCTTGGGCAAGTTTCCTGTATAATTTTTGTTTCCTTCAACAAAAAATATACCTCTCCAAAGTTCTGTGACAGCTGGAGTTCTTTTTCCGCTCTGGTTTTCACCAACTGCTGTATGTGAGCCCTCCACCCACTCCGCCACCTATTTCGCCAGCTCCGCCTCCTCATATTTCTCTGGACTTGTCCTTGGATTTTATGCCACCCTTCCCAGCTCCCAGGGCCTCTTGTCCCTGATGGTTGTGGCCAGTTTGGTGTGCGTTTTGCTCCAAAAATTTATATAAAAACAAAATACTGACCGTTTAGGATGCCTCTTTGTTTGGTGGGTCATTTGGCCTGGTTGTGTCACCTTTGGCCTGTGCCTTTCCCTCCAGCGACCTCCTGTGCTCCAGTTTCCCTGACATTATCTAAGAAAATCCTGGAATTTTTTGTGACTTTTTTACTGTTGGGTGGCTAGAGTTATCCCAATTCTCTCAGAGTTGTCACTCATTGAAGCGGTCCACTGGGCTGGTACTTTTGTATCCCTTCTGGCCTTGGTTGTTAACTTCCTCAAAGGGTGTGCTGAGGGTGTTGCGCGGCTCCCCTCACTCAAGACGCTCATAAAGTGTGCAGTACCTGCCACTACCAGTCTCACTATCCACTTTTCGCGGGATTCTAAATTTAAAAGTGAGAGCTTCAACACATTGTCCAGCCTTTGGGCCCGCCAGAAGTCTCAAGTCAAGGACTTAGCTGACGTCCTCCTCCTCCAGCTGCTGCTCCATGAAATTTCAGAGGGAGCTCACCAATGGTTACCTCCACGGGTGAGAATAATAGATCCCTCCTGGAATCTCTCCCAGCGTTGGAAACCTTTGTCAAGCCCTACAAGTATCCCCCTGCTACCTTTGAGGACTATAACTCCTTTGTACACTTGTCCCAAGGAGACCTCGCTACAGCTTAATACTTGCGCCTGTTTCAAGAGCGAGCATCAAGGTTGGAATCTCTTGAACAGTTGAAAATGGCCCTTCTCCGCAAGTTCCTAGATAATACTGGTGCCTCCCTTGGCATATGGAATAACCCACCCCCTCCTTATCTGGGACATGCTCCATCCTTGCATCCCTGTTGTCTATCAGCCTCTGTGCCACCAAGCCTAATTGTACCGCTGAACTCCAGATCTTAGAACTTGATGACTCCATCACTGTGGGGCACCAGCATGTTTCCAATCCAGTGGTGACATATCCAGCTGAGACACTGGCCGTTATGGACACTTCCAACCTGATTCTAGAAGGCCCTAATTCTGAACTCTCCCATTACCGCTTGGAACCAGCAGTGAGCTTGCTGGAAGGTGAGATTGAAACCTCCGTCATAGGTGGGGGTCCCCTTACCACTAGCCCTGCACCGCCGCACTCCACGGAGTACCTCTCACTTTTGTCCTCAAAAGTAGAGGGGGTTAGTAAGTCTAACCCATTTGTTCAGAGCATTCACTTCCTCCAGGGTATGGACCTGTCGTTGCCGTTTTGGAACCTATGCCCTCTGACCAACCTGTCATCCCAGTTGGCCCAAATGAACAACTCTTTCTTATCACTCCAGAGTCACCTCTTGTGGCGGACTCCATCCAGAAACGAGTAGAGATCCATGAGAGGATGATTGAAGAAGAGATAGCCGTGGCTGACACCACCAAAAGCTTGGCTGTCCTGACTGGTGTAGTATCATGTGATAAAGACCTTCCTCTCGCCGAGCATAGAGCATTAAGCTACCCCACACCATTTAAGCCCCGTGGACAACTTTTGGCAATGTGAAGTCATATGGAAAAAACTTTTCTAGGGGATACTCCACATTACACGCCGCCCTCTGGGCTTGGAGCCATCCTGTCATCCCTTGGCTCTGAGGGATATAAACCCTCCTCTGCTTACTTCTTGTTCATGGCTACTTCTTCTTCAGGGAAGAGCTTTCAAGCACTCGCTTTGGTGGACACTGGTGCAACCAAAGACTTCAACCGCCAAGAGTTGGCAGAAGTCCTGGAGCTACCCCTGGGAGTTGGTCAGCTTGTGAAGGGTGGTTCATCTCAAATCAAACCAAGTTACCGTGTGTTAACACCTGTCCCTTTCATTGCAGGTGATAAGTACTTTGTTAGAAGCTTCTCCTCAATAAAGAACCTACTATACCCTGTTATTTTAGGGGTTGGCCGGTGGCGTTGATTTGACATTGCCACTAACCTCCTAGACTCTATCATGCATGCACAATTTCCTGGTGGTGTCACGGTTACCATCCCTTGCTTAGATGAGAGCGCCACGGTGCTCCCCAGAAGGTGGGGCCCCTCTCCTATTGTGGGCAAAGCCTCAATTCAACCTATCGATGCCCTGACCCCAACACTTACTCTTCCAGAATGCATCCGTGGATATGTGATCTGTTTGATCCCACAAAGGCCCGCCCACTCCCTGAGAACACCAAGTTTGACTTTGAGTTTAGTTTGACCATGGATCTCATCAAGATATCCTCCCCAATTTACCCCTTATCTCTGAGGGAGGAGGCTGCCTTGGACGCTTGAGTAGACGACATGCTCTCTAAGGGTCAAATCTTTAAGAAATCATCACCTGTGTGCTCCCCCTCCTGTTTGTAGAGAAGTCTGATGGCTCACTTCGTCCCTGCGTTGATTATGGCAATCTGAACAACGTAACATTGCTTGACCCCCATCCGCTCCCTTTGGAGCAACAGATTGCCCACTACGTGGAGAAGGCTAGGGTGTTCAGCAAGCTTGACTTTCTCAACGCTTTCAACTAGATCCGCATTAAAAAAGGTCAGGAGTGGTTGACCACTTTTTGCACTCGGAAAGGTATCTATCAGTTCAGGGTTATGATTTTTGGTTTGAAGAACGCTCCCGCCTGCTTTCAGAGGCTCATTGGTGCTGTCTTGGGAGACCTTATGGGTACTTGTGCGATTGCATATATGGAATACATACTGGTCTTTTCACCATATGCAGAATCTCATGCCCGCCACCTTATGCCTGTCATGGAGAGACTTTCACAGGCAAACCCTACAATTAAGGCTAGCAAGTGTGAGTTCTTCCAACCCAATATCGAGTTCTTAGGAAATATTATCTTCTCTCATGGTCACATGATTACCCCAGATAAGGAAGCATCTATCTGCGATTGGATTACCCCCTCATCTCTCACGGGAGTTACGCAGCTTCCTTGAGACATGTAACTTCCTCAAGAAATTCACACCCCAGCTCTCAGAAGTTGCCGCCCCTCTCTACACCGCTTCAGAGAAGAAGATTTTTAGTTGGACCAATTAATGCAACGCTGCATTCCACGCCGTCAAGTTTATACTATTTTTAATATCGGTGTTGGTACATGCAGACCCCAGCCGCCCCTTTATTGTCGCCACTGATGCTTCCAACTTTTCGGTGGAAGCTGCTCTGCCATGAGGGGGAGGATGGAGTGTAACGGCCTGTTGCTTACTTTTCTAAGAAAATGACCCTGGCGCAGCTTAACTATGCAATATATGATAAGGAACTCCTTGCAGTTGTTGAGGCAGTACAACACTGGCGCCACCATTTTCATGGGTCTAAGTGGCCATTTACTGTCCGTACTGACCACAAGGCATTGATGTACTACCGCGCCCCCCAGAAGCTATCCCCTTGCCAGTCCCGGTGGTTAGAAATCCTGTCAGTGTTTGACTTCAAATATGACTTCATTAAGGGCACCCATAACATGTTACCTGATGCTCTATCCCGGAACCATGCTCTAGCACCTGACCCAGCACTAGTTGACGCCCACAATACCCAGGTGTTGATTAAGCCGGAACAGGTGAAGGGGAGCCCACTGTCCAACCCCCCACTCTGCTTATGATGGAACCTTTGGAAGGTGACGCTGACACCCCTTCCCGTGTTAGGTTGTCCCAACCTCTGTCAGCTGACTATGACAAGATTAAGCAGGCCTGCCATAGAAATGGCGAATCCTTAGACAAAGGCTACCAGTTGATGGATGGGGTCATCCTCTTTCAAGGCAAGTGATGGGTACCTCCTGGACCCCTGCGTGAGAAAGTGATCCGTGAAGCTCATGACCCTCCAACTGCTGGCCACCCTGGCAAGGACAAGACGCTTGAGTTAGTCCGCCGCTCCTACAGTTGGAAAGGTATTGCCACTTATGTGGCAAAGTTCACAAAGTCCTGTTTGACGTGCAACTGGTCAAAGCCAAGCCTCCTGAAAAGTGCTGGATTGCTTCCCTCAAAGCTGCTGAGGGTGTCATGATTGGATGACTTAATAGTGGAAACTGATGCTAAAGATAAGGCTGGGCGACAGGAGGCCCAGAAGGTGAAACTTCAGGCTCTTCCTGACCTGAAACACACCTTAGATCAAGGCTGGGTGCAAGCCAAGCATGCCCAGGTTGATACTAATGGGGTGCAAAACGCCCGCCTCTTATCTCGGCCCAGGCACTGAAACAAACGATTTATGTTACAAACAAAGATGGTTTGATTCAGTTAATTGGAGAGCAAGGGTTCAAATCTCGTTTGAGTTATGAAATTTTAAGTTCAGGTAAAATAAGGCTTCAATCAAAAACTCGAGTGAAGGCACTTTCAGTGTATTTTACAAAAACGGACAGAAACGTCTGTTTATTGGAGCGTCAAGGCTTGGGTGCACTTCCGCAGAACCTGAATTTCCCCGGCCCACTTTAAATATGTTTTTTGCGACCAACATTCCTCATTGGTCAACTTTCTTAAATAAAAATACCCGTTATTTTATGTTTTACTTATGGTTCCTTATGCTAACTTGGTGGCGGACCTCTTCAGGGAGGTCTCCAACTATGTGGTCCACTACCTTTTGTCACAAACTACCAAAATCCCAGGTGCTCCCTTGGGCCGCCCAGGTCCCCTCCAGATCGAGGCACCCAAGCCCCTTGACACCAAGTTACACTTGATTATGGACTCCCCTCTGGGGTCCACTCAAGCTGTTATGTTCCTCACTTACCTGATACTATATGTTGCGCTCTACACCCTTGCCTGGGGTACCTTTGGCACAGGCACCGTTCAAGGTGTCTTCTTTCCCTTTCTCTTAATGGCTAGTTCCCTAGCAAAGTGGGTTTGCATCCCACATCACCTTGCTGGGAACGGGAGAGTTACAGACACTCTCTTGATAGAGGGCCCTTGGACATCAGTGTCTGTCGATTTTTATTGTGGAACTTCCCTTGTCCCAAGGCTATGATGCAGTAATGGTTGTGGTGGACTGTTTCACAAAGATGGCCCACTTCATCCCCTGCAACACCGCCAATACTTCAGTTGAGATAGCCCGCCTCTTTGTAGATCACATCTTTTGCTTAAATGGTCTCCCAAGGGAGATTGTCAGTGATTGGGGCCCACAATTCACCGCTCAGTTCTGGGAATCCCTGCTTTCCATCCTCAGCATCCGCCCCTGCCGCTCCACAGCCTTCCACCCCCAGTCAGATGGGCAGATGGAGAGGGTGAACCAAGGTTTGGAGCAATTATTGCATAGTTATTCTAATGCTGAACTGAACAATTGGTCCTCTCACCTCCCACTGGCGCAATTCGCTTATAATAACCTTACCCATGCCTCTACAGGCACTTGCCCCTTCTTTGCAAACTATGGTTACAACCCAATTTTCAACCTAAGTCCACGGATTGAGTCCACCGTCGTTGCTGCCAAAGAGCGCGCTAAAGAGCTCAGGGACATAGATCAGGCAGTGGAGGACCATCTCGTTGATGCTGTGAGGATCTACATAGCATATGCTGACTGAAAGCCATGAAGGACCTAAGTATAAGCCTGGTGACTTGGTCATGATCAACGCAAAGAATCTCCACCTGAAGCAACCCTGCCGCAAGCTAGGTCCCAAGCGTGTTGGACCCTTCAAGATCCTCAAGAAAGTTGGCCCATCAGCTTACTAAGTTGACTTACCCCCCTTAATCAAAGTGTTCAGCACCTTACATGAATGCCTCCTGACCCCCTTCAATAATCCCATGCTTCTCACCCAGATCCCGTGATAGTGGATGGTGAACCCCAATATGAGATTGATGCCATTATTGCTTCTCACCTATCCCGGCGCCACCTGCAATACTTGGTGTCCTGGAAAGGATATGATGAGACAGAGAGCAGCTGGGTATCTTATCGGGACATGACTAATGCTCAGGACCTAATTCATGACTTCCACTCTAGATTCCCAGATGCCGCAGGACCTGCCACCCAAGCCTCTTTAGCTGCCATGAAGTTGCCCACTCCCCACAAGAACTTTGCCTTGGCCAATGTCCCCTCAGGTGGTGTAGAACCCCGTCCAAGAGCGGAGAGTAAGTCACAGCTAGTGACATACTTCCTGGAATTAACCGCGTTTCTAAAGCCAAGTCCAACAAGTCCTTGTGGCAGAGACCAAAACCCCTAAGGGTCACCAATGACCTATCTAAGGTCAATGACAAAAAATGAGTT
This sequence comes from Massospora cicadina, assembly GCA_022478985.1. Lineage (NCBI taxonomy): Eukaryota > Fungi > Entomophthoromycota > Entomophthoromycetes > Entomophthorales > Entomophthoraceae > Massospora > Massospora cicadina. The sequence continues at coordinate 3,844 of JAKSZP010019351.1, read as the reverse complement.
TTGGCTTTGCCAGCCAGGGTGAGTAAAACGGCTTATTTAAGGCAAAAGCCCAGGCAGGATTCGAACTCAAGACCCAGAAAATCACAAGATATGAGTTTACAAAATCTGACCAAATTCAAAAACTTTGATTTTGTTGAAAAACGACGAATTTGTAGCTCATATCAGATTCCAGTAACCACAGGAATCTTCGTGAAGCAACCCCCTATAAATTAAGTCCCAAGATGAGAAAGGCTTTGCTTTTCTCAGATATTCTGATCACCTCAATAAAGTCTAGAAAATTTTGGGCAAGTTTCCTGTATAATTTTTGTTTCCTTCAACAAAAAATATACCTCTTCAAAATTCTGTGATGGCTGGAGTTCTTTTTCCGCTCTGGTTTTCACCAACTGCTGTATGTGAGCCCTCCACCCACTCCGCCACCTATTCCGCCAGCACCGCCTCCTCATATTTCTCTGGACTTGTCCTTGGATTTTATGCCACCCTTCCCAGCTCCCAGGGCCTCTTGTCCCTGATGGTTGTGGCCAGTTTGGTGTGCGTTTTGCTCCAAAGATTCATATGGAAACACAATACTAACCGTTTAGGATGTCTCTTTGTTTTGTTGGGTCACTTGGCCTTGTTGTGTCACCTTTGGCCTGTGCCTTTCCCTCCAGTGACCTCCTGTGCTCCAGTTTCCCTGACAGCTGTGATAAAATTGGAGGATGTTCTCTAATGTCCAACTGATGCACCACACCACGGGCACATCCCAAATCATGGTTGTTGATGCAAAAATGGCCCAATATTTTATCAAACAGGACCATCATCCTATCTATCTGGTCATCTGACAGCCCAGTCAGAACCTGACGTGGAAACATGGTCATTACATTGGCTGAGGCTTTTTCAGATAGACCTAGATCCACACATGAACTGAAGTTGTGTATATGATGAACTTCATCAATTGGAGTCAAATGCAGAAAAGCCACCACTTGGTGTCTTTGAACCACCATAGATTCCTTCTGAGATTTTCTAATAAGTCCTTCACTTCGCTATGCCCTGGTAACAGTAACCCAGGAGCCACATGGGGTTCGAGCCACAATTGCTGGTAAGGACCCATAATTTCATCATATAGTCCTTTGGGGACATCTATTTTGAGTTCTGTCTCTACTATAACCTGATGCTCAGAAGGCATACTGTGAATTTTTGAAAATTAGCTCGCTTATTAGATGTATTCCTGTTTCAATAATTGGGAAGAGTTTCAGACAATAAATCCTCAAATATGCTATGTGTCTTACAGTATTTTTTAACTGTTCAGAAGCTCACAAAGCTAAACAACAATATCTTACTCTCTTGGTCTCTTCTAGGGTAACTTTCCCTCTCTAATCGGTTACTCTCCATACACAGGTAATTATGACAAGCTCCCCTGAATGCTTGTCTACACTCTTAATATGAAGATTTAATTAAGATAAGAAGATATAAGACAAAAATAAGAAGATATGGAAAGATGATGATTTTATTTTAGGGCCAGGCGCCAGTATTTTATACCTCTAGGACATCTCCTGGCCATACTCATCTATTAGATGAGTTAATTAAAATTATGCCAATCCGCTATGGATTATGGCAGTGGTTATTAAAATATCCCCAAGTTAATTTGGCCCTTGAATTAACTTAATTACAATTGTTTCAGCCTGATTGAAGGCACTACTACTCTCATAATTGAGAAGATTTTAGGCATAATATTAGCACCTTAGCGGTGTATATTTGCCTTTCATTCAGCCTGATTATATTTTTTTATACAGCTGACAAAATACAATAAGTGGGGAAAAAGAGAATATAGAATTCAAATAATGATGCACCCCTAATTGGGACGTCAGCAAGCCTTTCGATAGTACTAGGTACTCCCTATTCAGGCTGTCTATGTGCAAGTACTATTGTTTCATCATACAGCTGACAAAATACAACAATTGATAAAAAAGAAATAATGGATTTAAATAATGATGCACCCTTAATTGGGACATTGGCAACCCTCTTGATAGTACTTGGTAAACCCTAATCAGGAAGTCCATATGTAAGTACTATTGTGCCAATTATGGTGATCAACATACATTAAAATTATTATTCATTAATTGTATTTGCATTAAACTCATGAATGCAATTAAGTTTGTGCCATAGTTCACTTAATTCACCCAAGTGGTTCTCTTAATTAGCCATAAAGTAATAATATAATAGCTATTATTAGCTACAATAAATGGGCATCTCAGATACAATCAGAGTGGTTATGAGGTGAATCTGATTTATCAGATTATGCAGATGAATTGGGAAGGATCAAAGGATCCATCAATGGGAGTAATCTATCAGCATTGATGGTTTTCTCAAAGGGTTTATTTTTGAGTCAACCATCAAAATTTAACACATACTAAAGGTGGTTGCAGCACTTAGTGGAATATCTTACACTCTAAAATCTGGTTAGGGAGAGCTCTGGTCCTCTGTTTCATCTGCCAATAGTAAACAGGAATTACCCCATTGCTATATACAAGATTTATTTGACTAGAGCGGATAGGTTATTTTGGGATTCCATTGGAGGTGAAATAGATGGGAATCCGTTGCCCCAAAATCTCAAATGTTTCCTCCACCATATTGACCACCGCCTTAATTGCCACATGAATGTGGCCCCAATATGCATGTCATAATTATTATTAGGCAAAACCATGGCCAGAGAGGAAGCGCCAATTGACCCAAACCTCAAAGGTAACGCGCTGTAGGCGTCCTCTGACACAGTGCTTTGTACTCCAGCGGTTTCATACACTACCTGATGGTCCACATCAGGCTTTGGTGGAAGCCTAGCCACTAGCTGAGTGGATATTATATTGATGGGAGCGCCAGTATCTATAATTGCTCAAATTTTGGTAGTTTTCTATAAGATATCACAGTAGGTACACTCTGAATAAGACAAACTGCTGTATTTTAGCACATGCACATCCAAGGGCTTCAGGTTATTGAGAAAAGTGACAATACCAGCGCCAACATGAGGATACACTTGAACTATTTCCTCCACTGATATTGCAGCATTCACACCCTCTAATGTGGCCACATCAAGGGAGGGACTGTCTTTGGTACTGACGTTATACTCAAGGCTTTGTCAGGCATACAGTGTTTGTACATCTTGGCAGAACTCCAACTCTGTATTATTCTTCTCTCTCTTCAGGGGGAAATCGGCAATATCACTGAAGGTTTGTTGGTATAATAAATCGTCAGTTTTGGGCTTAAGCCCAACACAAAGGGACTTATTAGAGTTAACAGGGACAATTAAATTTGACTCAGCGGAGGTAGAGCGTCCCATCTCTACTTCGCTCAAACTTCTCCCTGTTCAATCAGGACCATTGGTAATGCATAGGCATTTGGGTTGCCAGGGCAGTTAGCCGCATAATGGCCTCTTCAACTGCAAGAGAAAAATGTATTTATATATGACACATGTGGTTGAAATGCCCCTAAAAACCCAGATTGGAACTTAAACAAGGGATTGTAATTTGACTGAGAACAAGCCAGGTGACCATAGCGCAGGTGGAAGGGAGTCACCAAAGGGTTAAGTGCCCACATATTAAACAACAGATTATAGCTAAATTGTTGTTAGCTATTCCCCATTGAAAATTCAGTAATGGCTGCAGGGGCTTTTTGTTCTAAGTTGGGAGCAAAAAAGTGATGAATAGGTGGCGCAGAAATTGAGCAGTTTTGAGAAGGGGTACATCATCCTCCAAAATTGTTGACATGTCATTATACAGCTCGCAGTATGGCTTCACCGCAGAGGTCATTGCGATACACATCTCAGACTCAGATAAAGTCCCTGCCCCAATTAACACGTAAGCTTCCACCATAA